>BMAT01012486.1:301252-311489 GCA_019649035.1 Elysia marginata
CAACCTTTTGTCACCTTCTTTCAGAAATCGCTTTTTCACACATGCACATGATAATATCCGAAAGAATCCACTGAGATGCGATCGACGAGATCAGAATTCAGATCGTCATTTTAGCGAGCACGTAGATTTAGGTAATAATATAGATCTAGAAATCTAGGCCTAGTTCTAGACTGGATAAACAAACAGTGCAAGTTTCAGAAAACGAAAAATAGATCTAGAGTCTTAATCGATAATAGACCGGATGAAAACAAAAAGTTGAAAAGCTACAAGTCAACTCATATTTGAATTCGATCCAAGGCTTGAAAAAACTAGATTTCTTGCTGAACGAGAGAATGAGACCCAAAAGTGACGAGGTCTACCGCGGAAACTGCGGGAGCAACGGAAAAAAACAACGAAAGGGCAACCACTCCAACGATGTCTGCAGAGGTAGGCTTTTCGTTTTCCTTCAGAGATGACTTCCGCCGCCGCCATTTTGGTACCGGTATTTACTTCCTGCAGTTGGTAGTGCTTACGGACGCAGCCGGCCGCGGATTTTCTTTTCTTTTTTTTGCTGAATGCGGAAAATCGGTGAAACAGAAAAAGTCAAATGCGGATTTCTTTGAGGACGGTAAAAACTGCGGATTTCCGCAAAAATGCGGAAGAATGGAAGCACTGATAAAAAGTAGAAAGTGTTTAGACCTATCTGATTCATGCCACTTAAGATTTGTGTATCAGTGACGAACCCAAACAGTTATAACAGTATAACCACATAATCACAGCTGCGCATAGAAACAGATTTTGAGGCAGTTTAAAGAATACATGATTACTTAAGATTTTTTATCATGTACAGTTACTCCATATAAAATTCTCTTTAACTCTCCTTGAAGAATAAGAGTGATTCTTGGCAGGACAGAATTCAGTTAGTTTTCCTTTTATGAAAACTACCAGCTAAATGAAACATCTATCTTTGGAGTGATCTTCTTTTCCTCTTCACTTCTTAATATCCTTGGTTTGATTCATTTATGCTAATATTTTTTAAAAAATGACAAAACAGATGTAACCTTGAATGGCATTTCCACGAGGATTAAAATCGTCAGCTCCATTTGTAGCTGACTGGAAATTTGTAAAATCTGCAAAAGATTCTTGCCCTGACGAAGCATCACCAAGATCAAACAAATTTGGACCAGTGTCAACTGTGGAAGATGTCTGGCTCTGAAATTTTAAAAAAAGTGTGTTAAAAATACTTATTATTGTATAAAAAATTATAACTATATTCTAAATTTTTGTGTCAGTCACCACCTATCTGTTCTATGTATTTGGCAAACTCATAACCATTCATACCCCATTAAGTGTTTCAATGGACAAATTAAGGAAGGACCAAGCTTTCCAATTGACCAGAATAAAAATATATATATAAAAATATGATAACTGATCACTAGGTGGCTATACATTTATTTGTTACTTCTTGCACTCTACTCACTGAGTTTAAATGAAATATAAAACGTACTCCAAATATTTTTATTCATACTGTTTACTTAGGTTAAATTATGTGCAATTGTAATATCTATACATAAAATGGTACCTTTCCTAATATACAACCAAGTTTAAAATTTGATCAGCATAAACAAGCAACATAAAAGAAAAATATGCCCATTTGTTGCATCAGATTATAATCAGTTTAGATAGTCTTCCTTTGTAAATTATGATAAAAGTAACTAAAAACGCCCATATTGATTTTTAACAGTTGCAGTTATCTTACGCATAAGACATGTTACTAAGGTTATGACTTGGAAGGCAACTTTTCGCTTTTGATTGTTATAATCAAAATATACATCAGCATTTGTAGAGTAATGCAAACCATTAAGCACATTTTACATACATACCTCTCTGTCAAACTAAAAAGATGTAAAAAAACATTGAAAATTTATTTGAAACATAAAACACTGATAAATGATCACCTCATTATCTTAGTTTTGTTTTAACGCTGACAATAACCTTCAGTGATACATGTAGCTCACCTGGGCATCACCATCTTTTCCATAAGTAGAAGCAGCACCAAGATCCAGTTTCTTTCCTGTGGACCGTGATCGCCTGTTTGTAGTTATTTTTTCTGTCTTTGTTGTGTGTGTTCTCTCTACAGAAGTGTACTCTTCATCATCATCCTTAAAGTCATAGCGACCTCGATCTTGCCTTTCTCTTCTATTGGCACCTCTGTCATCATCATAGCGCTCATCATCACTTAAAAAAAAAAATAAACAAAAGAAATTTTTAGTAAGAACTACAACATAGCATAAAAAAAGAAAATATTTTTCAAGCAATACATCTCTCAGGTCAGATGTTTGAAGATTTTATGCACTACGGGCACGTTCTAGAGGACAAAGCCCATAACGGAGGAAATCCAAGACGGCTGATGGGCTAACGCAGCCCGCCAACCAATCATCTACTGAAAAACCGACGCTACCTATGGGCGTTATTACGTCATACGTTATTGTCGTCAGCACACAAGGTCTCTTGTATCTTATGACAATTCCATCCTAACCAAGTTCTATATTGCTCCTCTTTTCAAGGGTAACTGTTGTTAATGTAGTGATTGTCTTTTGTCCAAGGATATTTTGTACACTAAAATTTTTTCATTATTAAAAAAAAATGTTCAACCATCACAACTGAAAGATTTGAGTAAAATAACATCCATTTTATGAGTCCAAAGAGGATTTGATTTGAGAGGAAAAAATAAAGAGCTGAAATGCAGAGCAGTGATACTTTTTATTTAATGGAGAAAACACTTTGTCTTTTTATAATAAACAACTGAGTCATGGTCTTTTTGCCAGAGGGTGCAATTAAAATCAAACATCAAGCTTGGGAAACATACTGGCCATAGGTTTCATCAGGATATTGCCTGCCCTGTGCTCTGTTCCAGAGGTCCTTGGCTTTGTCAATAGCTTCACTGACAACTGATTTGCGTCCATTGTCCCAATCATCTATCTCATCCAGCTTGGAGTTAGCAACTCTGTCTCGATAGCCACGAGGTTCCTCATCATAACGGTCACCTTCAGAATAAAATAGAAAACAGGATAATGGAAAGTCAGTCTTGGCACAGTAAGAATTTAATGAAGTTAAGCACAGAATATATGTTTGTAAAAATAGCTTGTAGGAAAAGAAATTAGAGACACATCATATACAAAATTTGAATGAGATATTGTGGACTTTTTGTTACCTTCACAACATTCTTTTGACCTTCCTTTATTTTTTTTGTTTGGGTAATTTAATTTGCCTGATTGAATGATCCTTGTTTTGTTGAGACTTGAATACTTATTTTACTGCCAAGGTTAGGATGGTATATGCAACTAATGCTAATAAATTGCAGCTATATTGATTAACATTACTACATCCGCAAGATTGAATTGATTATAATTTTTACTTTTTTTTATGACCAGTCAGATTACAGGTAACACCTAAAAAGACCTTATCTGTAAAAGATACTTATCAAGGAATGGAACAGTAAAGATTCAGGTGGTTGTGTAACCAATCAGATGTCTGAATCCATCAACATTGGGTAGCATCACAGCTTTAAAAAAATTTCAGCCTCAAGTCCAGCAGCAAGATACGCACACATGATAAAATTTTTCATAGGCCAGCACTAACTTAAGGTTGGGTTAAATTCCTAGTCCAAAATTGTATGCCCCTTTAGGTTGATCAGTGAAAGTTGTTCAAAATTTAAAACGTTACAAAAAATTGAAAGTTTATCGATCTGATTTTTACTCACTGTACATACTGGAGCTTCCAAAACCCATTGTATCACTAGACACTCCAACATATTTATCTTTAGTTTTCTTAGCTTTCTTCCTTTCATCCCGGAGTCTGTCATCATCTTGAATAAATTCGAGGAGCTCTTTGACTTTGTGTCTCACTGGAGTTAAAAAAGAAAAAGAAAAGAAAAACATAGATTTCAGTGTATAAAGAACATTGTTAGAGTGAATGTCACCTTTCTTCATTTAATTAAGTTAATTCTAAGAAATGCACATTTCTTTAACTTCCAAATTCTATCAACTGTTTTCAAATTGTGAATGTGTTGGTAATTTTTTAAGCAAAGCCTGAAACTGTGTGAAAAAGACTACCAAAGAAGTAATAATATTACAATTAATTTGGCTTGATCTCATTTAGATTAATTGTGCATGGATGCCAAATGATCTTTTACAAAAAAAGAATATCAATAATATTGTATTTCACATAAAACGAATGCCTCAACACATGTTATTCTTTGGTGAAACATGTGCTTATAGATGTACATACAACCAAAAATCTTCAATCACATTTATATATGTGTTTGTAGAGTTAAAAAAGAAAGATAAAGAATGGAATCCCCTAAGACATTTTGAAGAGAGAGGAACAGGCATAGACTCATAGGCAAAAATGAATCAGGATATTGAATGTCAAAGATTTAAGAAAGGGGTGTTTCAGAAACAGAGAGAGAGGAAGGGGAGGGAGGGGGGAGGGGGGGTTAGCAAGTAACGATCTTAAACTAGGGAAAAACGGATGAGAAAGGGAGCAGGAATGCTGATAGAGGATATATCAGAGATGAACAGAGAGAGAGAGAGAGAGAGATGTTAGGTTCTGAAGGCCTATAACTCTAAGTCTGCAATATTGTTTCAATCTTCATTTAATCTTCATTCTGCCTCTTTTGTAGGCTTTCTGTTGTTTTTGCTGGGATCTTCTAATGGGAGAAGGATAAAAAAGGTAAGAGAATATTGATAGCATGATTGTTAGTTAACAATTTGTCAGAGTTAGCATATTGTTACATGCACATCACAAATCTAGTTCTAAGCATTGCGGTTATTAAGGAAAAAGAAACCAAGGTGTTAAAACTAGGCTCAGCTCTTACCCGACCTGTAAAACATGTAAGTGTGTAAACTAAACAAACAAAACTTTTTAAAAGGTGATAAACGATATGGGTTTAAAAATGCTTGCAAACTTTTAATTTTAAAGATTGCGGCAATTGTCAACTCCAATTCCCGTGGACTATCAAATGAACTTCCCACATTAGGCTATTGAATATTCATTAGCAGCAAAACATTAGTCTTTGTGCTAGGCTAAAGGAATTGACTGATCCCATGAACTAAGTTTGAGTGCTTGCTAACTTGCATGATGCACTTTCAAAGAAAATAATTTCATCATTTCAGAACCATGATTAAAGCTGCGTTGGGGATGGACAATTGCGATAAATCAAGAAACCCAATCTAAAACTTGCCACACTCAGAGCTTGAAAGGGCCAATGAAATCAGCTCCTGGCAATGTATCCCAATCAAAAGTGCTGCTGAGCCACATGGATATTTGTAAGGTGAGGTGACTAGCACTAGACCTAGGCTTATGCTTTCCGCTGCGTTTTTTATTTAGATCAAGAGAGAGTTTGAGACTGGTATACATGCAAAGACTACCGACATTACAGTGATACAATTTATACTGGTAATAGAAATCATGTGGAACACTGGTCTTACGTTAAATCCTTCGCTGTGAAATCCTAACTGCATAATTACTTATGAACGCATGCATTTAAAAAACTTTTTTGGCAAAATAAATTGTTTTAATTGGTTCTGAGAATTCTCGATTTGAATCGATTTCCTGACCCGGTAGTAACCTTGTATCTAGATATAGACTTTCGATCTAATTTAAACGTCAATAACCGGTAAAAGGCGGGTGTGTATAAATGTATTTCTGTTTGTAGTCAATACTTTTCCAGACTGGCTTAGCTAATTTTTTGGGGAAACAGTAAAAATATAAAAACTAGTAATTTTCAAAAGCATTTGTTGAACTTAACTGAACAAATGTGTGATATTAAAAGTATTCATAACCAAAAGCAAACAAGGTGCTCTTAAAACTCAATTTCAAAATCCGAGAAAGTGAAAAAAAAAAACAAAAAAAAAACGTGGAAATGAAAAACTTCAAACAGATGATAAAACCGGAAAATCGGAAACTTCCAACAGAAAAAAAGGAAACTGAAAAATTTGCGACAGAGAGATGAATTAAAAAAAACAACAGAAAACCAGAAATCTTCCATCGGAGGAAATAAGCAGAAAAATCACAAAATTTGACATCCTGTAAAACATACAGCCTTATCTACATACCATTTAAACCCTGGTCTTTGCCCTGCTCATCTGTAAAACTGTAGTTCTCAAGTCCTCTGAGGTCATAAATATGTTCTCTAGTGCTGGTGACAACTCGCTCTGATCCATTTTTTATCAAGTAGCTCAGCAGTATCAATGACTGAAAGAATTAGTAGAGAAGACTATGTACATATAACAAGTAAAAAATTTATGAAAAATAAGACCATTGCCACGCAACAGTGAAGATGGCGACAGAAAATGGAAAAAAAATCTGTCATGACCAAAAGATATTACTTGTTCTTTTTAAAATCACAAAGTTCCAATATCACAGTAAATGAGGGAAAAATAGACAAGAGATCCTGAAGATTTATGACTGGGATTGGGTCAAGGTGTAATCAGCTAAAACTAGTGAAAGTCTGGGGTCCAGGGGAAGGACCCTATACTATGAGATAACTTTTGTCCTCACAAACCACCCAGATACAAAATAAAATCAGGATTAATCTATACCTTGGCTATTAACAAGAGACTAGATACAAGTTCAATAAAAGGCAAAATCAAATAATGGTGACTTAAATCCAAGCTGAAAACAAAAGGGCAATATTAATATCATGAACGGAGAAGAAAATTTGCAAAACAACTGAAAGTTAAAAGTTATAAATAGCAAGTGGGCAAATGGCATAAAAGGTGAAAACAGAGCCCTGTGTGTGTGTGTGTGTGTTAACATTTATCTTCCTTACCTTATATACCCTTCGCCAATTTTTTTTATTTTCATGAAGCATTCTTTTCCAAAGCATTCCCATCACCTCTGGAAAATGCTCATATGTAAATGTATACTGAGCAATTTCTTTCATCAGCGTACCATGTGGGCCCCAGGCATCATCATTTGTGGCTTCCCTCACTTTAGTCTCAACTTCAGAATAGTTCATCACCACATTTGTTCTGGTGGTGAAAAAAAATCAATACAAGTAAAATATTACAAGTTACAACTTACTTTCAATTACATAGTAACTTCATGGATTAAAACAACATGTTTCTAGTTTAAAATATAAAAATTAAAACGGACCCATGCATATATTTAACAAAGTTGTAAAATACCAAGGGTGTTGTTAGAAATATTCTACTCAGACTTTTTTTTACTAAACTAATCAACTATTACAGTAGGCAATCCCAAACCAGGTCAATACAAATCAGTCACTTTGGATTTCTTAAGTGACATAGTTATAGTGAAATACAAAGGCGAAAAGTTTGTAGGGCCCCTCATTCTAGATAAAATGGGACAAGTCGGAAGAGGTAGATATATACGCATGCATTCAACATCACAAAAAGCTTTTCAAACAGACTGCAGCATCTGATCACACTATGAACTTATGGTAACAAAGTGCTTTAGTTCCTGCCATTAAAAAAATATAGATTCCGCCGAAGGCAGTCAAGACTTTGCTTATTTATATAATTGCCCCGGCAGGCCAATACACACCAAAGCAAATTCAACTCATTTTTCTAAGCAGTACAGCTCAGATGCCTGGTAGGCGCTCAAATACTGACATTCCACAAATTTCAAGCACTGCCTATAGCCAGTTACTCATTTTACAGGCGAATGGACTGAGGAAAGTGTGGATAAATTGCTTTCCCAGGGCAGGGAATTGAACTTGCTACCGCCGGATCACAAATCTGATGCTCTGACCACTGCAGTGTCAGAGAAATGATATGTTGCACAGCAAAAGAAACTTATTTTACAAAGCTGGACACTAGAGTAACCATTCCATCTTCATTTTAATAAAAGCTGCAGCTCTCAAATTTGGGTAGATAGAGAGTAGTTGAGAATGTTAGAGAATTTCAATAGCTGCATTTACTTTGGCATGAACTTTGACGCAGATGGGAAACATACAATGGATAAGAGAAAGTTTCACCACAGTGACGTAAAAGCTGAAAAGAGTAATGATCTTCTACTTCTAGTAAAAGTGTCTATCAATACCCCAAGGTTAGAATCATAGCCTATGAATCTTTCCAGTTTTACTTTAAGTCCTAGTAAACCTCGCATACTTTGGTCACATCAGATGGTTGCATAAGTAGAAGAAGACCAAGAAGAGAACAGGATAGGTAAAAACAATATCAAACAAAACGAGACAAAAAGCGCTGGGCTAACAAAAATTTTTGCAGCTTGCAATGTTTATTGTGGACTTGCCTTTCAGAAGAAAAAGGAGGAGAAAAGAAAAAGAAGAATATAGACTCTAGGCCTTAACAATTAATATTTTTTAATTAACGAGAGAGGTAAAAAACAAATCTTTGTCAGCCGTCAAAGAGAGCCACAATATAATTAGCCTTGACATTGACTTCAACGTGTACACTTTTCGGTAGTGACACACACAACCTCTGGCTATGAACTATTGTGTCCCCAATCAGGTTGCTGGGTGCAACAAAGAATGGCATTCATTATGCCCTACACTGTGCAAAAGGGCTGTTACTGTTTAGCAGTGTTGAAACTTTACATTTTTACTTTTCCAGTTTTCACACCCAGGGCTTTGTCTTTGATACATGATATTTTCTAAATGAAAATTTTCATCGTGTTTGTTTCTACTTGAATCAAACTCAATGGTGATTTATGATGCACAAACCAAGATCTAATACTTTATAGGTAGTTTATTCATCTTACCTTTGGGTGTAAGGAAAAAGGGTAGAGGGAAAGTCTTAGAGGAAAAAAAAGGGATTTTATTTTCCCATGCACAAAAGATATAGAACTGAGAGCGAAAGAGAATTAAGACAGACTGGAAGAAATGGGAGAGAAGGAGCGAGAGATGGTAAAGCAAGTTTAAATTCGTGTTGGCCTCAAGACTCAACCAAAGCTTAGCAGCAATTTTATGTACAACTTGCCCATTATTGAAAAAAAATCACTCACTTGCCCAAATTCACTTTTGAATTTAACTTGCTATTTGCTATTGGCACTAGTAGTAAAGACAGAACTTTTAAGTTCAAAACAGATGTTTTAGATCTATTCAAAAAAGTAAAGTATCCATACTCCAGACAAGCACAAGGGAACAGGGCCCTTATTTTTCAGGCATACAGCATAGTGCAGTGAGTTGCCATTGCAGATTGCTTTCCTTGCCGAGCCACCAGCTACACATTAAAACTTAAATAAAAGCTGGGTGGACACAGGGGAGCAAATAAGGTTTTCTTATTTTCTAGAATGGGGATCAAACCTGGACCTCTCAGACAGCGACTAAACTCCCTACCAATTGCACCATCACTAATCCTATGATCTATTAATATTGGCAATAACTAAGCTTATGAGTATGATGCATGAATAAAACAAAAAACTTATAATTGCTTGAATTTTTTTTGTCAACCATCTAAGCTTGCTAAAAAATAAAAATGTGTGAACTGTGATAGTTAGTCACTGTTTTGATTTCGCAATTTAAGTCTATGATTCATGAATTAAAAATATAAAACCTTAACGCTTGATTTTTTCATTACAAAATTCTGCTTTTAATGCCAGCCATCTATGTTTTTTAACTAAAGAATAAACATGTGAGAACAGTTAGAGAGTCGCTGTTTTGTTTTTGCTGTGGGTTTTCCAGCTTGTAAAGCAGGTGATAAATTTTAAATAAAAAAAAACCAAGAAGCTGATCCAACAATATATCAGAAAAAAGAAAAGGCAACATGATTGTGCTAATGAAAATACTCAGTTGCCATTGTAATAAAACTGTACAAGTAGTGACTAGACAAGGCAATATATGAAAGACAAGATCATAATTTGTATTTGAAAGAAAACCATCCACTTAGACCACTACCTCATGTTACTGAAACATAAGTAAAAGTGAAACACAATGATCAGGCAAGGCTGGGCAATTATCCCCCTTCCACGAGGACTAAATGAGCAATTGCCAAAACGTGGGGACATAGGCATATGTATCACACAAATAGCTCATTAGCTGTAAAACAGAAAATTTTCGTAATATAGGTTCCAAACTTGGCAGAGCTATTAGTAAATGGATGCTTTAGCTGCAACAGCAGTTTGAGGGTTATAACTGGAATGTAAGCAAAGTAGTGGGCTATTAATGGCAAGAAAATGAGATTTTCTCTCTTTTCATATAGGGTCACTTTGCAATCCATTTTTGTTGATAAGAATAATTAATGCAAAAAAAATTATTTAAATCTTTTCACTT
>BMAT01012490.1:606-23784 GCA_019649035.1 Elysia marginata
AAAAAAAAAAACACTAATCTAAAATAGGATTTATTTTCTTGGCAAGCCCTTTCAAAAAACAATTTTTTTTCAGGTGACAAGAAAACGCAAATCATCAAAGATCTGTCTGTCGTCAAGTGGTAGACTTTGATATGTTTGCAGTGGTGGTTGCTAGAAAAGCGTAGGAGGAGCTGTGGTAATAGCGGACAAATATTTTACTGCGCTTGTTGTCTTGATAAAAAATTAACAAACCTAATCGAAAGTTGTTTTTTATGAGAAAAACACACAAAAGAAAGAAAAAATGTTGGCCTCTGCATCGTTTAGTCCTGAACAGGTGTATAACCTCTACTTTTTTGTAATAAAAATTGATAACCTTGTTGATTTCTCACTTATGTTACAAAATGATTTCTAACCCCGTGTATGGTTTTTACTTCATAATATAAAAGAAACGTAGGACTCTAAAGCAAAAGTGTCCAACTAGAACGTAAAGTGTAATCAAAGTATATTAACTGGCTGAGAGGCAAACAATTGTAATGCTCCCGGTGGAATTATTGAAAAAGTGAATACGAATGGCTATTGTATAACTATATTTTAGTAATTTTAAAATTGATCAAAGTGATTTACTTCTTTTGTACGCAAAAAATAACTTTGTCCCAGTCTTCCATCATCGCTATGTTTATTGAAAAAAAATTATTTTAATTTAAAAGCCTCTGTGATGTATTGCTTTTAAATCGTGAAATTAAGATTGGGAACTTCAATCCGAGAACGGCTCCTGCTCGGGGACAAACAACTTTGCCCTGTGGAAGGGCAGCTGTTTTCTGTGCCAGGAGACCTGCCTGTGTTGATGGATGATGGGAAGAGAAACAAGTCTACAGGGAAGCTGCAAAACATACAGAACATCTCAAATATCATTTCAAAACTAACCACACATTATTCTTGTGACTAGTTTACATAAACCACTTCTTGTTTTTTTTTCCTTTTACTCTTAATCAGAAAAACTAAATCGTTTTTATGTTAAAGGTTTTAAGCCGGATTTTGCCTGCGTGATTTAAAATTAAGCTGCTACAAAAAAAAACCCTAGATAAAAAGCCCGGACATACCATTCAATATTGAATAGTATAACATATTATATGTAGGATAAAGAGACAGAAGTTTTTGTATGTTACATGAATTTAAACCCTTTGTTCCAACTTCAAATACAAAGAAAGAAGCAGCTAATTGTTTTTCATCAAAACGATTCCCCTGGCCGTTTCACACACAATGAAGAAATTCACAGTGCTGTCAGAAAAAAGCTGCCATTTGCAAAATCTATCTTCTGGAGAGTAGGAAACATATATTATCTTTTTCAATACTTTAGGATGGCGAAATGAGTCAGATCTCGTTTTGAATGAACACTTGCACCAGTACAGCTGCATTAAGTGCAAAAAACCAAGTGATCTGGGTTAACACTTGCATCAGTACCAGTGCTGTAAGTTACAGAGAACACGTAATCTGGGTGAACACTTGCACCAGTACCAGTGCAGTAAGTTACAGAGAACACGTGATCTGGGTGAACACTTGCATCAGTACCAGTGCTGTAAGTTACAGAGAGCACGTAATCTGGGTGAACACTTGCACCAGTACATGTGCTGTAAGTTACAGAGAACACGTGATCTGGGTGAACACTTGCATCAGTACAGGTGCAGTAGGTACGAGAGAAAAAGTGATCTGGGTGAACATTTGCATCAGTACTGGTGCTGTAAGTTACGAGAGAACACGTGATCTGGGTGAACACTTGCATCAGTAGCAGTGCTGTAAGTTACAAGAGAACACGTGATCTGGGTGAACACTTGCATCAGTACCAGTACTGTAAGTTACGAGAGAACATGTGATCTGGGTGAAAACTTGCATCAGTACCAGTACTGTAAGTTACGAGAGAACATGTGATCTGGGTGAACACTTGCATCAGTACCAGTGCAGTAGGTACGAGAGAACACGTGATCTGGGTGAACACTTGAATCAGTAGCAGTGCTGTAAGTTACGAGAGAACACGTGATCTGGGTGAACACTTGCATCAGTACCATGGCAGTACGTACGAGAGAACACACGATCTCGGTGAACACTTGCATGAGTCAAAGTGCAGTAAGTACGAGAGAACACTTGATCTGGGTGAACACTTGCATCAATACCAGTGCAGTAGGTACGAGAGAACACGTCATCTGGGTGAACATTTGCATCAGTAACAGTGCAGTAGGTACGAGAGAACACGTGATCTGGGTGACCACTTGCATCAATACCAGTGCAGTAGGTACGAGAGAACACGTGATCTGGGTAAACGTTTGCATCAGTAGCAGTGCTGTAAGTTACGAAAGAACACGTGATCTGGGTCAACACTTGCATCAATACCAGTGCAGTAGGTACGAGAGAAAAACGTGATCTAGGTGACCACTTGCATCAGTACCAGTGCAGTAGGTACGAGAGAACACGTGATCTGGGGAACACTTGCATCAGTACCAGTGCAGTAGGTACGAGAGAACACGTGATCTGGGTGAACACTTGCATCAGTACCAGTGCTGTAAGTTACGAGAGAACACGTGATCTGGATGAACACTTGCATCAGTAACAGTGCTGTAAGTTACGAGATAACACGTGATTTGGGTGAACACTTGCATCAGTAACAGTGCAGTAGGTACAATAGAACACGTGATCTGGGTAAACACTTGCATCAGTAACAGTGCAGTAAGTTACGAGAGAACACGTGATCTGGGTGATCACTTGCATCAGTAACAGTGCAGTAGGTACGAGAGAACACGTGATCTGGGTGAACACTTGCATTAGTAACAGTGCAGTAGGTACGAGAGAATACGTGATCTGGGTGAAAACTTGCATCAGTACCAGTGCAGTAGGTACGAGAGAACACGTGATCTGGGTGAACACTTGCATCAATAGCAGTGCTGTAAGTTACGAGAGAACACGTGGTCTGGGAGAACACTTGCATCAGTACCAGTGCAGTAGGTACGAGAGAACACGTGATCTGGGTAAACACTTGCATCAGTAACAGTGCAGTAGGTACGAGAGAACACGTGATCTGGGTAAAAACTTGCATCAGTAACAGTGCAGTAGGTACGATAAAACACGTGATCTGGGTGAACACTGGCATCAGTAACAGTGCAGTAGGTACGATAGAACACGTGATCTGGGTGAACACTTGCATAAGTAATAGTGCAGTAGCTATGAGAGAATATGTGATCTCGGTGAACACTTGCATTAGTAACAGTGCCGTAGGTACGAGAGAACACGTGATCTGGGTAAACACTTCCATCAGTAACAGTGCAGTAGGTACGGGAGAACACGTGATCTAGGTTAACATTTGCATCAGTAACAGTGCAGTAGGTACAAGAGAACACGTGATCTGGGTGAACACTTGCATCAGTACCAGTGCAGTAGGTACGAAAGAACACGTCATTTGGGTGAACACTTGCATCAGTACCAGCGCAGTAGGTACGAGAGAACACGTGATCTGGGTGAACACTTGCATCAATAGCAGTGCTCTAAGTTACGAGAGAACACGTGGTCTGGGTAAAACACTTGCATCAGTACCAGTGCAGTAGGTACGAGAGAACACGTGATCTGGGTGAACACTTGCATCAGTACCAGTGCAGTATGTACCAGAGAACACGTGATCTGGGTAAACACTTGCATCAGTAGCAGTGCTGTAAGTTACGAGAGAACACGTGATCTTGTTAAACACTTGCATCAGTACCAGTGCTGTAAGTTACGAGAGAATACGTGACCTGGGTGAACACTTGCATCAATACCAGTGCAGTAGGTACGAGAGAACACGTGATCTGGGTGAACACTTGCATCAGTAACAGTGTAGTAGGTAAGATAGAACACGTGATCTAGGTGAACACTTGCATCAGTAACAGTGCAGTAGGTACGAGGGAACACGTGATCTGGGTAAAACACTTGCATCAGTAACAGTGCAGTAGGTACGATAGAACACGTGATCTGGGTGAACACTTGCTTCAGTAATAGTGCAGTAGGTACGAGAGAACACGTGATCTCGGTGAATACTAGCATCAGTAACAGTGCAGTAAGTTACAGAGAACACGTGATCTGGATGAACACTTGCATTTAGTACTAGTGCAGTAAGTTACGAGAGAACACGTGATCTGGGTAAACACTTGCATCAGTACCAGTGCTGTAAGTTACGAGAGAACATGTGATCTGGGTAAACACTTGCATCATTCCCAGTGCAGTAAGTTACGAGAGAACACGTGACCTGGGTAAACACTTGCATCACTAGCAGTGCAGTAGGTACGAGAGAACAAGTGTTCATGACTTGAGAGAATGTATAAAAATCTGGGACCACTAATAAACATGTCTGCATATTACTAATGCACCACTAAGAACTGACTAATAGAAAATTGTTTGTCCTATTTCTTTGAACTCAAAGCTGTTTGTCGTCTCAAGGTGAAAGCTGGCAATTAGTAATGAACGCAATTAGCAGAGAGAAAAGCACGATAAATAATTTTCTGGATATTTAAAAAAAAAGATGCAAGTTACCAGATTTCTTTCTTTTAACTTTTCTTTAAAAATTTAAGCGACTGTTGTATTATAAGGTTGTGCCAGTCAAGAGGTCGACCCTTTAGGTCCAATATCGGTGTCGTTTCATGTTCCGTAATGTTTTTTCCTTGGTTGTAGTTTGGTGTAGTCCAGCTGCTCTTTTGTATTCTTTATCCTAAAAAAAAATTTTTTTTTAGAATTTTTTTTCACAGAATACCGTACAACAAAACGAAAAATAAAAAAGAACAACGATGTAGATACAATCAGGAGGTTAATTTTTAATAGGCTCTTAATTATAAATTGTGAAAATATAAAATTTTACGTCGGAAGCTAAGTCTGACAAAGGCGGAAGGAAGGGAGGCTGTTCGAGAAATCTCCACACGGCTGGTCAAGAGGTGGCGTGGGAAGCTTTGAGTGACGTTGGTTAACTCGAGTGCCAGGAAGTCTGCAAGACGGGGGTGGCGTGGATGTTCGAAACTTGTTACACCATAACAACAAGTTTACCCAGTGCACAAGAGAACATTATGAAATCATTTTTTGTTTTTCGTGTACTTTCGTTTAAATATATTAAACTGGGAAGAAATAGAGTGCGTGGAAAAATTGTTGTATGAGAACGGAAAAGAGATTTAATGCTGATGTTGGGAAAACAGTTTTTAAATAAAAGACAGAAGAACTCAAAGTAGAAAGCTTCATGATTTTTTGAGCTGATAGCAAAAAAAAGGGTTGGAATCTGAAACTAAAGTCAATACTTTAATGCTTAAATGATTTTTTATCAAAATTTCTCTTCAAACTTGCATGTACACGTGAAATTATGATAACACCATTCTTCGGAAACGAGGGTAGATAAGATATAAGATACACGGAAAAAAGGATAATTTTATCCACGAAAAGACTGAACCAGATTAATACTATTATCATCCTCAGGGAAGACAACACGTTGTAGAAGTGTAGACAAACCGGAAGGTAGTAACATTCCAACACACGTCCGGTGTGAAACAAGGCAAGCGCCGATCGAGGTTTATTAAAATTTTGAAACATGTAATAAAACGGTAGTAACATTTCACAAGGTAAGGTGAATTTCACCTAATATTGAGTTGAACTTTCTAACAACTTTGGTAAGGTTTGCAGTATCGGCAGTTGGCAACAAAAGCTTCAAGACAATGAACGAATTTTAAAAAGCCACTAAGACCTAACTATTGAGTTTATTTGGAGACCGCTATTTCAGATTTCAAATTTACAAAATTTGAGGAAAAAAAATTGTACTAATCTAAAAAAAATCATGAATTTGGAAAAATCACTATTTACGATTTCTCCATTTCTCCAGTTCTTTTGGGATCATCTCTGGGTGTCCCACACAGCAAAAGTCTCTGCAGTGTGTTAGCCGTTGTGTAGCTGGCAGCCTGCTCACTCGTGAATCTCATTTCTTTTGGTGAACATGATAAATGGCAATGAACCTTCACAAATCCTCTAGAGCTTTTAATAATACACCTTTTTAAGGTTTTGCTTTTTAACAAAACTAGATCACGTTTACATCTAAAACACTGCACGTGTATCGAGTTTTAATCTGTAAAAATCGTGTTCAATCTGTGATCGTCTCTCTTCCATACACCCACGTCCCTGGAGAGCCGTCAGTTACGCAGAAGAGTGCAGCGTAATAGCAGGGCCTGGCCGTGTTTTAATTAAAAGTGTTCCTGATGATTTAGATGAACTTCTACAAACGCAACTGGCTTACCTGGACCATTCAGCACGTACTGTCACCGTTGTCAAAGTGAAGTTTAATTGATGGGCGGGATGTGAGTCGGCATAGAGACATCCCTTGGACAAATGAGGGCGGTAGAGAGGAGCTAACTGAGAACCTTTAGTTACCTCCACTGAAGACTGGGCGTTGTCTTTGGCGTCACTATGGTTACTAAAAGTCCAGCTATCTCAGATTCACTATGAATGAGTCTTAAACTTGTTCTTTTTTTAGAGATACAGCGATAAACAGAGTTATTATATGGCGTCCAATCAACGGATGATCTAAGCACTTTACATAGCGATGGCAGGCACATCAAACCTCTGATTTTAATATAGGAAAAGAAGCCACATCGGAGGTTTGATGTGCCTGCAATCGATAGGTCCTTAGCATGGCTATTACCAACCAAACTTACTTCTAATCTCACATAGGAACAGCAGTAAAATCTCATCATTTCAGCATACTGACAAGATGCCTTACTGCAGATAGACGGGCATTCATTAAACGGCTCAATGCAGCAAAATAAATGAATGATTGTAACACGCCTTCCTCGAGAATTAAATGCCTGATTGAGGCGAATAAAATAATGTATAAAAAGATGTCCTTGAGTATTAAACGCTTGATTGCAGCGAATAAATGAAATTAATAAGCCGTTCTCGAGGATTTAAACGTTGACCTGCAGACCCGGGGCTCAAACTTTTGATATCACGCTCGGTAAGCTGAGTTTCACCGTTAGATTACGCCGCCAGACATTTTAAGAAGCACGTTTTTATCAATTACTTTCTTTCTTTTTTTTTCTATCTTTTTCTCCATTGTTTTCCAACAACATTGTGATCACTTGAATTTTTGTTAACGCTTGAAGGTACAACAGATGACCGCATTTTATTGCAAAACAACGACATCGGACACATTCGCACTGAACAAATACATATATATTAAAACTCTACACCTACATGTATTGTACATATCGAAGGGCCTTGACAAGTACATTATATTCATATGTCTATTTCAACATATGTTTCTTCTTATTGTAGTTTACTAGTTTACTTTAAATAATTTAGCCTGTAAAATGTTCGAGTACTACTAGTGTTTTACTATCAAATTTAGAAACAATGAATTGGCAATCGGTTGATCCGACGCAAAGCATTGCTAAAGCCCTGCAGAAAAACATCAGGCTAGATCTATACTTCAATCATTTGTTACAAACCTTGGAAGTAAAAGGCTTCTGGAAAAAACTGCAGACCGTGGGGAGGCGTGGCTCAGTGGCTTGAACGTAGGACTCTTGATGCGGCGAATGAGACTTCGATTCTCAAACTCCACACGTGTTTTGGTGTTGCCTAAGGAAAATAACTAGATTTTACAAATTAATCCCGACGTTATTATTGGAAGTAGTTACCTAAGCCCAGAGGTTTGACACTGAGGAAGCCGTCACGACTGGGTGACTAAGCTTAATGACTGAAACTTGATTCAGTAGACAAATAGCGTGGCGAACATTACTGTAGGGTAAATGAAGTTAGAACAACAATGTACCAGATCATAAAGATTTCCGAATTACTTTCTGAAAACAAACCATTTTTGTTCACACAAAAATTACAAACTCCAATTTCTTAAGTGCTTATGTTTGTTTAAATGAAATCATTCTATCCGTGATAGATTCTATAAGAACCTCTTTGTACCCTTCGAACGACTATTTCGCGAGCCATACAATAAAACATTTGTATTTAGAGAACTACATTATTATCGCATCCTGCGAACAAATAAGACATCGAAGCTGTCAGTGTGTCTTATGATTACCCGTTTGTCGATTTTCTAAAATCATATCTGTAAACAACTTTTCGAGAAAGTTGGTTATTAAATAAAATGGTTCAGAATTTTTTAAAAATCCTCATATACCGAAAAACATTGACTTCGAATCTCGACATAAAAAATACGCTTTAATCATTACTAAAGAGTGTTGTGTTTACTGAAAGACAGAATTATAAACAAGATATAAAAGTAGAGTATTCTTTCACTATTATGCTTTTGAATAATTATCGGCAAAGAAATCCTCTGTTTTTAGTGAACAATCCGGTTTGCAAGACTTAGAAACTTTTTTTGTTCTTTAATCTTTTATTCATTTACTTAGGACGACTGGGACATACCAGTGAAATTGTAAAGAATATCACCATCAGTGAAATGAAAAGTAACGTTCTGTCCAGTATTCTCTCTGAAGTTTTCAGGAACAATTCTATGGAACTTAATCCGAAAAAAAAACATCTATTGTTACAGAGCTATTAACTGTGAAACGTTAAAAAAGTTTAATTTGAAAATCAGCAGCCCTGACCCTCTTATACGTTGAAAGCTTTGTCAATGGATTTCATAGACTGTTTAATCATACGCTGTTTCCGTTGACCATCGAGGAAGTAGTTCGCCTGTAACTAAACATTTCTTGCGTAGTTTTGTTCGGTTTCTAAAAGCCGACATTTTTTTTTTACAATTAGGTCGATAAGTCTGGATCATATAAGAAATAAAAGTGACTAGGTAAATGCAATATTCTCGATGTTTTTAATGTTTTTCTACGATGTTTTCGAGAGGGCAGAGGAGAAAAGAATTATTTTAAAAAATGTGGCGTGTTTAAAATTTTTCTTTATAATTATTAATAGTGATGCCTTTATTTTTTTCATGGCTTTTATCATCTTGCTTTCACTATTTTGTTAAACTTAAAAAAAAATCTTGCGCAACTAAAATCATCATATGAGGCATTCCCAAAAGTTGGTCCATGAAACATGGACATTGAGGTGAAAAAATTAAACTCCCCCAAAGCACTTTAAATTGGGTCTATGGTATAGAGAAATTATCTATCTTAACTAATGTTAAAGAAAAAAGATATAATTTTTTTACCCTTGTAAAGGTAAAAGCCGTTATAGTTACAGCTCCCTTCATATTGAGGACATAACGATTCACTCCGATAGAAGTTTATAATTCTAAAAATATGCATGTTTTATGGGATATTTGTGTTAGGAGGTTTTAGGCTATCCATTATTGAAAAACTACAACAGTTTTTATGAGTTTCACTCAGTTTATTTTTTTGTAGAAGCAAAAATGTGCCGAGATATGCTGTGTTTATGAGAACCCAATACTGAAAAGTTTAAAATTTCCATAAATATTTTACAGATTCAATTCAAATTTCAATAAAATTACCTTAAGTTCACACTAGACCTTGCATGTATAAAAGTTTTCAATTAGTTTCATTTTCAATAATGGGAACATAATATCACTTTTCGGACATAACGTTCACTATAAAAGTGTAATTATTAAACGATTCTATTAGAAATAAAAAAACACAAGCTTTTTGCAGTTTTATTTGTGATAAATTTATGTTTTCAAAGGTCTAGAGGGACAATTTTGATGAAACACGGTATATTTTCCCTTTTTTCCATTATTTAAACACGCATCATTTTGAGGACATAACGTTCACTACAAAATTTAAACTAATAGAAAAAAAACCACCAAGTTCTCTTTTAAAAATCGAGATCTAGATTTAGATCTTATCAGACACAGCATAAGCCTTAAATCTACTCTCTTATAAACATTGTCGATACATTTTTACACACAACTGCTACTCAAAATCTCAGGTTATTTATTTGGACATAACACTCACTCCGTAAAGTTCTCTTTAGATCTATATTTTCAAACCTAGATCTAGTTCCAGAAATACACATTTTCCTATTCTTTATACCCTAAGAACAGCTTTTTTTAATAAATTTACTTCATTTTGTATTAATAGGCCTATATTAATTGAAAAATGCTAATGCAGTCCGGACATAACATTCACCACAAAGAAAATTGTTGTGAATTTCCTTTGTTCTTATTCCCATGATTTTAGACAAACTCAGCTTGAAAATGACTGTAGTTCAAGAATCTATAGGGCAGGTGGAAGTTTCTATATAAAAAAATTTGATGCTGCAGCCATTCTTTCACTGAATGTGACTTCAACAGTTTTAGGACATAACGCAGTTTTGCGGACATAACGCCACTCCAAACACTCACTCCGAAAGATCTAATGGCTTGCTCTCAAAATTCGCTGTGATTAGGCTTATGGGGTCATTATTTTCAAATGTAAAACCAAATTGTGTACTGAATCAAGCTGTAAAGAGGTTTATGGTTGTACCAAATATTAAAATATTTATAATTGTTGAGGACATAACACTTCACAACAATTGTTGCTTGAATCAAAAACCACCGATTTTCTTGACGAGATTTACTCTTCTAAAACTGATGAGTATCCAGTTTCAATCCCAAAAAGTTGCTTTTTTGAAACATTGCCTGTGGTAATTAAATTAACAATCAAAACTAACATTTTCGTGTGTGGTTATAGATCTAGCATTTTCACAACAAGCGTTATGTCCGCTAGACCTAAGCAAATCTAGACGGTGCACTTCTTTGAATGAAAAGATTGACATACTTTTTTCAAAATAGGTCTATCAGACCTCCTGCAGTTAAAATTCATCGCCAAAAACTGTAAGGTTGAATCGGGAAGAAAGTCATTTGAAAGGTAAAGTAGGTCACTAAAAGTGTCCACTTTTTAAAGCCTAGAAAATACGTCTTTTTCTACAAAACCAAGAACTACATAAAAGCGTGTGATACGATACAAATAAAATTATCTATAGTATCTCTTTAACCATTTTTCAACATGAAACAAGCTTTTACCATGGGAAAAAGCAAAATTTAGACCTATCTTTATTGGGTTGAAGAAGACATGGTATAAACTGGACGAACTTTTGGGACATCCTCATATATTTTTATCTACAGAGTATAAAACTGTACGATTTCTGTGGATTGAAAGAGTCTTTGAAAATAAACTTGTTTCTTTAATTTCTTAAGTGTGATCCAGATTTTCAAGACTGTATTCAGCTTTTTGGATTGAAAATCATCCATTACATTACAAGCTGTACTTTAAAAGTAAGGTCTCATCCCTAATCTCGTACAAAACAAAATTGAGTGGAAAAAAGTAAGCCAAATAATGTTTTTGCAGTTGTGTGTTTGCAGGAAACTGTCTCCAAAGCATACATAGATGTTACCTCAAAAAAAAAAAAAAAAAGAAAACCATTATTTTTTTGGCTCCGAGAGGAAGATATCTGAAGTTTGACACCGGGTAGTTTTGCTCAGAGGGCAATCATCAAGATATATGATTATAGGCCAATTCTTCGATCAATTCGTAGATCATCTTTATGGAAGGAGATGCACAAAGATATCAGACCTGGAAGTTTCGTTATTTGTACTTTATAGAGATTAGATTATAACACATAAAACTCATTTTGGCAACAAAACCCACGGGCAGGTCACTCTAACCCAAAGAGTCATTTATGCACGTCTATTTAGATGCAAACCGTGTCGTGCGTAAAAAAATGTAAATATACACGGAGAACAGAAAGCTAACAACTTTTGATCGACTAGTAGATGTCTGGAAGTGATCACGCTCAGCTATTGTATAATAATCTGGCTTTGATAAAATGGTCTTTTAACTGGCTGTTGTAACAAGGTTGTTTTGGAAGACCTATTTCCGTGGCTATCACGGATGCGTGGTTTTCATCAAACAGTCGTTTAACTGTGTTTCCAATTCTCCGTGGTTATTTCGAAACACATAACCTTCCTACACATTGTGACGCAAATGCTTCAGACAAGCGAGGCTTACAAAATGCGTCTTTGCTAACATCAAGAACAATGCCTTTTATATGAATATTATATGATACACGATTAGAAATAGACTCAGAGGGCGTAATGCATAATCAAAAAACATCACTCCTCACACAAGTTAAGATCAAAATGATGAAATGTAAATGCAAACATTGCCATTGCTTACATCGTTTTAACTGTTTGAGTTTTTTCCACCCGTTAAAGTTTATTTGGATAGAAAACAGGGACCAAGAAAATCAAAACACGCACATTCAAAAACGGATCTCATTCGATAGCCACGTAAACACCAAATACGCTAGAGAAGTGTATTTACTTTAAAGACCAAAAGCTGTTTTTGTAATGTTTTAAACAAAGCGGCGGTGAAAGTAGCGTCAACTTGGTAAAAGAAAAATAACCACCCTACCAATGTTTACATGGTTGGGATGGACATCTAGATTGCACCTTTTACTAAATTATGAACAGGTCTTAGAAATACAATATTTTCTGACACCTATATTTATTCTACTTTATTCGACATTTCTTTCACCTTGAAGTTTCTGTAACTCTCTAAGAATTTGAAACATTCTGTCGTTATATTTAAGCCTCTGTCCTGTGTAAGTGTGTGTGGGTGTGTCTATCTGTGTGCATTTTTGTCTGCTTTAATTTGGTTTGCATGTATATCCATTTACACAATCTTAAAAAAAAATAACTGATACAACTTCTTCTGTTTGCTTTTATCGTTCTTTCTTTTTTTATTGTCCTCTAAATATTCATTGAAATAGTAACCGTATTTTAAACAATCCAAACATTAGAATAAAGAAAAGGGAAACAACCACCGGAACCTCGACTCTTGCGTAACACCACGTTCTTACTACTTTATGCACCAACCCTGCAGCTAGAGATAAAAATATTTCAGCTCAACATCTCCGGATTTCACCGAGTATTCCCTTGAAACCAGTGATGAGGTCCTAAATCGAAAAGCTCTCAAGATAACCGAGGCACTAGAAACTTGTAACGGACGGCGTAATCTCTAGAGCGCAGTTAGTTTTGGGAAAGAATCGCTTGGTAAGTGTGTGCACAATATTCCTTGTCAAAAATGTCTTTGGCGTCAAAATCATACTTTTGAGTTAATATTTTGTTAATTTCATGTCTCTTGGTCTAAAGAAAAGTAAGTAAAAAAAAATAGGTTATCACATAATTATGCTGCAACATTCTTAACAATTAGTCTATAATTTTGGTTTTATCATCTCAACACTTTGAAGAAAGACGCTGCACTTCATCTTTTTCTACGATATGTGCAGGGTTGGTATTAACAAGAAGAAGAAAAAAAAAAGAAGACAATTCCTTACATTTCGCAGCGATAGGTCAATGGAAAATTTGAAGAAACATTTTATTAATTAAAACCATACACTACCGACGTCTTGGTCGGCAATAATAAACTGAAAAAAACCTTAAATCTTTTAACTTTTAGAAATCACTGTAAGTGGCTGACATCCCTGTTCTATGAAAGTGAAAATTGTCGATGTGATCCCAAAGGTTGAACAAATATAATTAGTATATGGTCCCATATCTATCACATGAAAATGAAATAATTACTTATGACTTTTCTTGAAAACGTACATTTATATCTTGAAAAAGGGTGTTGCAAGTTAATCAAGTGCCTTCTTAGGTCAGAAGGTTGGCAACCATGACTTTCCACTCCTCTCTACTCTCAGCTTTCCGGTTCATGTCTCCATATGTACGGCAGTGGGTCCATTGCTTGATGTCGTCAGTCCAGCTCCTTTTAAGGCGTCCTCTACCTCTTCTGCCCTCTATTCTGCCCTCCAAGGATAGCTGCAAAAGATGTCCCAAGCTCCACCTTATAACATGAGCAGCGTTGTGCAATTCCTTGTTTATCAGCTGTTGTTCTTTACTTTGTCTCACACAGTAATGTGTTGTAAGTCCTGCTTTTGTATTACTATTAAAGAAAGAGAGAGAGATAGCGAGTGCGGGGTGGTGGGTGAAACGGACAGACAGACAGAAAAAGTTACAAGAGAGGTCGAAAAAGAGAGAGAGATATATAGAGATAGAGATAGATAGATAGATAAAAAGATAGATACAGAGAGAGAGATAGAGAGAGAAAGAGAGATTCAGACATATAGACAGAAAGAGAGAGATAACTTCTTTAAAGTTTTTTGTAACATTAATTCGATCTAAGATCGGGATCTTACATGTCTATATTCTAAGTACCTCAGAGCCTTCTTGGAAAGTCGCATTGCATAATTTTTTTTTCTATGTTTATCTGAAAATCTAGACACCGGAATTTGCTTTCGTTTTTCTCTAACCCTGATAGCCTGAACACAGAGAATAACCTTAAGATTATCGGAAAGCTCTGTGTGTCAAGACACACATAAAACACTTTCTCTTACCTTGAACAAACTCTTCTCTTCTCATAGAAAAGACATCATTTTTGCTAAAAAATTTCTTTGAGAAGATGCTGTCGAGGTCATTGTCAATCTAGCTTTAGTATCATTCAGTCTGGTAATAAAGGGGTCATTTTGAAAGTTACTACAGGGTAAAAATTGGACTTCGTGTGTCTATATTGATTCCAAAGCTTTTGTGTAACGAGATTGTGATTACTTTTATTGTTACAAACAAGCGCTACGAAACAAGAGATTTTTTTTACATTAAATTTTTATAGTCACTACTTTCTGTGGCGGAGAGCTTTGTCGTCGCTCGCAAAAGAGCTTTGAAACAACGCACTACTTTATTATTGTTTCCGCGTTTTTTTTTTTGTCTGACTGATTCTTTGTTCACAGCTTTGTGCTTCTGACAATCTTTTCTTACCGCTGTAGGTCTCAGTCTCTTTCATAGCTTTGTAGGTCTGTCTTTATAGCGTTATGTCTCGACCTAACTGTTTTTATCGCTGTAGTGAACAGTCTGGTCAATAGCTTTGTATGTCTGTCTTTATAGCATTATGTCTCGACCTAACTGTCTTTATCGTTGTAGGCCTCAATGTAATTCATAGCTTTGTATGTCTGTCTTGTTAGCGTTATGTCTCGACCTACCTGTCTTCATCGCTGTATGCTTCAGTCTGCTTTTTAGCTTTGTATGTCTGTCTTTTTAGCGTTATGTCTCGACCTACCTGTCTTCATCGCTGTAAGCATCTGTCGACGTTGTAGCTGAGGCTCTGACAAAAGGTCGCGACCGTCGGTTGTGATGGTGGACAAAGTATTTTAAGACATATGGAAGAAGGTAAGGCTGTTATAAAAAAAAGCCCCCGCCTTGTCTTTTTCTCAAACTACATCATTTAGTAATGTTGAAAACTTTATCTCAAAAGAGCTTACGTTTTAAAAGAAATGAAGAAAAAAACATAATATGAAAATCTGTCGATTGTGGTGGTGGACAAACATTTTGCCATGGGTCACAACCGACAGATTTTGAGTATCACCGTTTTTACAATTCTTCATCAAGTCCCTTAAAGTTTCTGACAATGCATCATTATGCAATTTAAAAAAGCAATATCATCACATCATAAGGGCAGCATTGTACATTTCTTTGTTATTTCTGAAAATATTTTGTCGCCCACCACAACCTACAGATTTACGACGTTCTGTCATAGCCTCAGCTATGTATGTCTGTCTTTATAGAGTTATGTCTTGACCTATCTGCCTTTATCGCTGTAGGCTTCAGACTGCTTTTTAGCTTTGTATGTCTGTCTTCATAGAGTTATGTCTAGACCTATTTTATTTCTATACCTAGTTTATTTGACACTGTTGCCGTAGTACGATGCGTTACACATTCATTGTTCCAAAGTGAGTAATCTAGCTTAATACATTGGAACGCCAACACCAAACAAGGAGTAAAAATTTAATATTAAAATGCCTTCAATTTAATATCTTCTATAAAATAGAAGATCTCCAGACGGTAGCAATCTTGAAGCTAGATTAATGAAACGGGATTAAATTACTTGTGTGCTAGACGAAGGCTGACAAAATTAATATTAATCCCTTCAGTTTTACAAATAAAAATATCCAATTTCTTCGGATGTTATTGAAGAAAGAGGTTGATGTCTCCGTGACAGGGAAAACAAAATATATCAGCCCAGAAAACTATCGTAATGAACCGTTTTGTATTTGCTTTAAGAATAATATGGGGGGCAATAATGATAAACTTAAGTTTGCGTTTTTACAGCGTTATGGCAAACAATTATACCCACGAAAACTGCTTTAAAAGATTCTTTACTTAATAACATAACAAAAAAAAAACTGATTGAGTTTCAGATCCCTACTTTTTGAAAAAGCAGGTGATAAGGATAGAAAATTAAGATAACTGGAATTATGGAGGAAATCTCTATACCGAGGTAGGCCCTTACTTCTCTGCTCGATTTTTTTTTAAATCTTCTATCGATACTGCCGATATTTTCCTAAAATAATATTAAATAAAACTTGAAAGATTGAAGATTGACTAGATTAAAGAGATTGTTGAGCAAATCGTAGATTTTTTTTACTCTCATCAATGCATATAGCTTCGGGCTTGATTTAACCAAAAAAGAGTTAGCTTCGGCTTCTTAGTTCAACCGGAAATGTTAGCTGGCTAAAAATGTCGGAAGCTTGAGTTAGAAACGGATGTCTAAAACTCTGCCAGATCTCAACCCACTCCAGGTAAAACGTTTTAGGGAAACTGAAGTTGGCGATGATTTACTGTCATCCCATTTTTTGTATGGAAGATAAGGATACAGAGGAAGAATAATTTAAAAGAAACCTTTTAATTTAAGCTTCACACATATGTCAGCTTAAAAAACTTTTTGATGGTACAGTCAAACATGGAAAACAAATTTATGATTTAAAAAGTTAAACCCTGCTTTATAACCTATATAGTAGTGCTCAACGATCTAAAGTAAGCTCTGTCTGATTTTTTATCACCTATACATGTATACAAACATATTAAAAACTGGGTTTGACCTTTAAATCTTTTTTCGGTATGTAGGTCCTACCTGTAAGTAAAAATACTCGTCATTATTGAGGTTTTTAAAGATTTCACTTTGTTAAAAAGCATTTAAAGGCATCGTAATAAGTTGCCTGATAAAGTATGACCTGTTTTTTAGCTTTAAAAAATTTAAAGGGAAAACCACATTCATGAAAATTTGATAAGTGTGGCTTTTTGTTTTAAAATAATTTTTAAACATCAAACAAATCCGATCTCTGGTGACGCTCCATCTTTTTGCTGCGTTTTCGAAAGATTAGAGACAAGACACTGCATTTCAGCTGATACCTTTCTCCAGAGAATGCTTTTCGAAAACAAAACAAAAATTTTGTCATTACACTGATGGAAAAGGCAGGTCAAAAAATGAAGTATAAAAAACTAACTCCAAAACACAAATCTCTTGTCCTTAAAACTAAAATATTTTCGTGCAGAAAAAAATCATCTGGACAAAATCACAATTGGACGAAGAGTGAACAGCAAAAGTAATAAAATGAAATCAAATTATATTAAACTATCACATAATTATCTCTCTGGGGACATGAAATTGGACAAAATAAACAAAAAAATATGAGCAATCGTGTTAAGGTTTTCATTAGCACAAAGTCACGCTTTGGTAGATCACTGTATTTACAAGTTTTAAAAGTTTTCTATACATTTCCTTCTTGATCATAATGTATGAGATAGGTTGGCAAGTATAGGGTAGAAGTAAACTAAATTTAAAGAGACCGTAAGCCCTGAGATCATCGCTAATGATGGACTGGGCTTGTGAAAAAATTCAATCGATCAATAAATGGGTAGATCACTAAACCTGCTAACAACTTTGTGAAGTTACGCCGAAACCGCCACTGATTGGAGACCACACAACGAGGAACACAAAAGAATCAAGGGGCAGAACTGTGACAGTGAGTACATTGCTCGCATTACGTCACAACCCAATCTCTTTACTCTGAAGAATAATCGAGAGAATGAACTGACAGCGAACGTTTAAAAATCCTTTACCTCAAACAATAATCTGCTTCAACCACGGCGTCAATGAAAAATGTATGTCATATAAATTAAAACTCAATTCGTTGCGATGTAGACGGGTGGCAGATTAAAACAATAATTGTTAGTTCTTTGAGCTAGGAACATTCACCTACATCTACAGTGTGCTACCATAGTAGGGTAACTGTTCAGCTTTTAAATCGTATCTCTGTATTTTAATCAGTAAGATCGTACTACAATTGCACTGACGTCCCATAGGGATACTTGTCGACGAGGGATTACTCTGCAAATGACTGCGAAAAGGTGGTGTACATTACAGCGTTATCGCGCATCCCCATACACTCCTGATGCAATACGTGATCTACAAAGTTCCTCATCACAGTCTTGCGGAACCATGTCTACAATAGTAGATGATTTTAACTTTTAAAAAGTTCTACACAAGCTAATGTAAACTCAGTTGGTTGGTTGTTTCAATGTTTAACGTCCCAGTCAACTTCGAGATTATATCAGAGACGGCGCTGTGGAAAAATGGAAGCGTGCTGCCACAATGTGATGTAAGGAGCGCTTGCATACACCACATCCAGTCATTTTACCCTGACACCGGGCCGACCAGACTTAGCACTAAATCCATAACGCCGGACACTAGGCAAATCAGCTGTTAATACCAATTTAAAAGTCCTTGGTTTGTCTCCACCGGGGATCAAACCACGCACCTCCCGATCTCTGAGCGAGTGTCTTACCACAGAGCCGGTTAGTCTAAACTTAGAAATTGTCCTATTTACTTTCTTTATTCGTAAGCTACTCTGTATGGTTAATACATTAAAAAAGCTTAATAGTGCGACAGGCACAACAATAATTTGGAATGACAAAGCGTTGTAATAAAATTTTTGTGCTGTTTGATACATCGACCAATGGTATCGAAGACTCAGACGTTATGAAATAGCTTTAACCTAAGTCTACTGTGTTATTCTTATAGGTGATACTACATTGTGTATCAAAATTGATCTAAGTAGGTTTGATTTAGGACAAAACTATGAAACTCTTTCCCCCTATGTGCCACGCAATGGAGTGCGCAATCTGTAAGGGGGAAGGCGGTAGAGGTTTTGTGTTGTACCAAGATACACATAACACTGCTGGGATTTACGTGATGAGCAATGACTAGATTTTTTCTTTAGATAACCACCTAATGTAGTTCGAGAAAAAGTGAAGTAGCATGATAATAGATGCGAAATAATAGCAACCGGTAGAAGAAAAAAATATTATTTGTGATATGTTTTTTTTTTCAGTCACCAATTTAGGTGTTTTCTGAAAGTACTGGTATACATGGATGTAACGTTTATAAATTAAAAGAAAAGTATACGGATAGTCTGTACATGGAAGAAAACGCGTTTTATAAAACAAAATTACTAGTAGAAAAATATTCCTTCGCAGAGTTTATTAAGAATAGGAATACTGTAGCTAGTTTATATCAACGGTTCTAAAACCACATTTAAAAATTAACACAAAAAAAACCAAAAGATACTATCAACTTAACAATTTCATTTTCCCTCTAATCTTTTAGTGGCGAGGTTGTTTTTGTTTTCTAACCCTGATTTTCAAAAAAAAAACAAAACTAAGAGAACTTAGAACTGGTTCTGCTTTTGAATGGTATCGTTCGGTGTGTCTGTTAATTGTGTTAGCGATGTCCTTTTTTTCAAAGTGTTAGAATGATTTCCTTCTTTTCTTTTTACATGCTGCTGGTACGAAAACAAAAGAGAAAAACTGATGATTGCAGTTAAGTTTTACCATTAATAAGCCTCAGAAATTCTTTCAGATCTCGACATAAATACTTGAACGCACGGAGTATAATTGTGACTGTCCGTTGAATGGAGCAAACGTTACCCATCATTATCCTTTAGAATCGGGTTTTTATTAAGTCCAGTTCATGAAGAGGAGAAGCTGAGTAAATCCATAGTTATAAGTTATCATTAGTCTTTTTCATAAATTTAAATGAATATCGGTTTAAAGTTATGTGATGGACAGCGTGGACAGTGAATGGATTTAGAAAATTAAACCTTGTTTTGAAAGAATGAATTCAAGTAAAACATGAATACAGTTGCCCAAGCCCATAATCAACTTTTACATATAAATAGTTTGTTTTGAAATTATTTAGATAAATATTTCACATTTTCTCTAACCTGTTATGAAACGTACGACTAAGATGTCTTTCTTCGGCGTTTCATTTAGTCATTTAGTTATTCGATATTTTAATGCTTTATTGATCATTGATTTGCAACACAATTTTAAGACAGGTCAGGAAAACTAAGCCATGTCTCCCATGAGACTGGTTAAATTGAAATCCTAAACTTTCTATATTGCTTTGAGAATAGAAAAACAGAGTCAAATTAACAAAGAGAATCCTGTACAACACAGAAACATCCCGTCCTGTAGCAACTGCTTGACGAAACAGGACGAAAATTAGACTTGTTTATTCTGACAGATGATAAACGAGGAGAACGTCTAGTTTAAATACTAAACAAAAAACAAAAACAAAATATGTTTTAGTTTAAGATGTATAATAACGACTATATGGTTAACAGGCAAAAACAATCAGAATTGATAGTGTTAATAATAATGATGATGATGATGATGATGATGATGATGATGATGATGACGATGATGATGAAGGCGAATAGGAGAAGGAAGGGTGATGATGGATAGAATGAAAGAGTAAATAATTATAAATAGCAATATTATAAATAGCACTCAAATCATGGACCACAGTGCCTACAGACTGCTTTCTATGAAACTGAAACCATCTCAATAAACAAATAACATAATAGGCTATATCAACTATTGACTGAGGCTTTTTCTAATGTAACAGGCTAGCCCACAGTTGATGTTTGAAAATTGCTTAAAAGATTTTGTTAAAAAAAGATTTAAATTATGTGATTGATAAGTACAGATGTATTTTTTTGCTTCTTTCAATTATTCTCTAAATTCTAACAAGTAAATCACAGGTTATCGGAATCCCCAGTTTAACTAACTAATACGTTCAAGGTTACATCGACATAGTGAAAACGATACCAATTAAATGCAACTACACAGGTGACAAAATAAGTGTGTTGCCCTTAAGTTTAATAACTGTTAATGTCACAGAAAACAAAGCAAAAAAAAAACCGCAACGGACGGAAGCCAGAGTATGAATTAGAGGAAGGAGTCTGCCAGGCAAGGGTTAATACAAGTGGTCAACAGATGGTGGGAGAAAACTTACGACTGGCATTGGCTAACTCGAGTAGACGGAAGTCTGCAAATCCTCGGTGGCATGGGTAAAATCATTTCACAGATAATGAAACGCAATACAGTTTAATACTTTTTGTCATATTATTGTTGTTTTAGCGTAGAAATAACGTAAGTATTAAAAGTATGACAAAGTCGTTGTGTGTTTGGTTTAATGATAAAACAGACTTTAAAACACACGGGTTGTAAAAGCTTGTTTCACCAACGCATTATGCTTTAAGACTATTATATACTTCTAAGAATTGTAATAACCTCTAGGTAAAATGACAAACAAATTACATTTTGAGTTTTAGCAGGAAAACTCTAGTATAATTCTCAACGCTAAGCATGATATTCCGTGTGTCTTACTTTTCAAAAGTTCATTAAAGATACACAGAAAGCTGATTGGTTGAACAGAACTGAGGTAGAATGCTTACTCTTACAAATAGAAACTAGGAGTTTGCTATGGGAGCCGCGTAGATCGTTGCGAATTGGTTTATAATCGCGGAGTGTTTGTCTGGTTAGTCGTTTTTTTTTCTCCATATCAATAGATCTAGATCTAGTTAGTGATTGCCTTCACGTTTTACGAGAGAGTTTTTTGTGTGCAGACTGAATGAGCGGGAATGTTTGTAGCGGATGGTGTGAGCATTAGAGAGAGATTGTAAAGCCCAATCAATGCACTGCTAATTCGGTACATTCACAGACAAGCATCATAGGTTTCCACCTCGCGACTGGCATCGTTTTCATGTCTGCTAAGACAAACAAACAATAACAACAGAAACAGTAACAACAACAACAACAACAATAACAGCAACAACAACAACCACCACCACGATAAATGTCTGTCTGAAACAAGGTGTTATTCCACTTTATCAAGATTAGACAATCGTTAACTGCTTTTTAGTTTTCATTCAGCTAAAGTTAGATTGTTTTGAAAAAAAACAAACTCTCAAGTATTCAAAGACGGACCATTAAACTGGTAATGAAACAATCGCTCAAACTTCAGGTCGTTGTACTTATTGTATGAGTTAATATCTTCGTGATTTTAAAAATACATGATATACTCGGTGTATTTAATTTATACTCAGCAAGTTAGGTTTGCAGACACCTACATTTTTAAAACACCAATTTATACCAATGAAACACACCGTACTAGAGGGAAGAAGCTTGAAATTCACAAACGCGTCATTGAAGATATCCAATAATTATTGGCCATCCTGGTCGGCGAAAAAAACTCTTCAGAGAGGTTTTCTATTCCTTAGAATTCTATCCTGTCGGCAGAAAACAATAGATCTTCAGGAGAACCCAGTCATGAAGTAGCCTAATAAGCAAAGTTAATCTCAACCAAATTTCAACTTTGATATGAAAAATTGTAACTATTTCATGACAGCTTTAATATAATACTTTCCGCGTAACCTCCGTCTGATTGAAACTTTATTGCTTTTTGCAATTTATAACCCAGAAAGACGCGAATAAATATAACTCTCGGACCAGAAATACAGCAACAGTTTCACTGAGGGAACTTGTGCTATGAAATAATTATTGAAAATAAATTAAACTAAAATAAAACATTAGGTCGGCATATAACATAATTACAAAGGCTAATCCTCAATGTTTTTCTCAACACTTTCTTTCAACGAAGCCTGAAAAGTATTCGGCAACTTCTCTACTAAGGAACCCCAGGGAGACGAACGACACAGCCCTAAATTTTCAAGGCCTCTTTACTAATGGAGTAGTAGAGACTTTGAATGGCTGTCCAATTCTCTAGAGCACGCTAGAAGTGTAAGGTATTGTTCAGTAGGACACATACACTTTAAACTTTAGGTGCTTTCGTGTAAAGTTTTTTTTTTCTTTTTTGTTATTCATTGGGGAACACTAAGGTTTTCAATATTATAAAAATTACACCTGGTCAATAATTTACGTTAAAAAAGAAATACCATGAGAAAAAAAAATTGAAATTATAAACAGGTAGACAGAACTTAAGAAATACAGATAGATAGATAGATAGATAGATGAATAGATAGATCGTTTTATAGAAAGATAGATAGATAGAT
>BMAT01012490.1:67095-78538 GCA_019649035.1 Elysia marginata
GAAGGAGACAGTGTCAGAGACAGACAGGGTTGATAGACCTACCGAAGACCTACCGAAGACCTACCGAGGACCTACTGAACACCTACCGAAAAGACAGTGTCAGAGGCAGGAAGGGTTGATAGACCTACCGAAGGAGACCGTGTCAGAGACAGCCATGGAAGCATGAGAAGAACAAATACAGCTTGAAGCGTTACTGAGTCCTAAACAGAGACAACAAGACCTAGAGGTTTGCTTTTGTCTGTATCACATAATTTTGTGCAAAAAAAAAATCAAGCACCTAGCGTGAACATTTTAGATCAAAGGCTTCTTTCAGAAAACCTCAGTGAAAGGTCTTTTTTTTTCTTCTTTTTCTCTATAGTCAAAATCAACAAAATTGAAATGTATCTCCGCAAAAAAATGAGAACTTTATCAAATCTGTGAGGCTAGGACGTTGAGAAAAATATCTTTTTTTTTTAAAACCGCAATGCCTTTAGTACTAAAAATTGCGACAACCGACTTGTTCACTGAGAACGCGAGACAAATCTCAAGAGATCAAAATCGCACGATAAAGCTGTGAGGTGCTTAGAGTAAATCCAGAGAGAATGATTGACAAGGAAGAGGCAGGCGCTGAATTCTTAATCAGAGAAGACAGCAATTGAATGGTTTTCCTGGTGGGCTTATCCCCCTTGCCAATGATGTTCTGAATGATAATAGTGGCCTCGACTGTAATATTGATGGCAAAGACGATAACAGAGATGATAATGATGTTGTTGATGATGATGATGATGATGATGATGATGATGATGATGATGATGATGATAGTAATTATGGCGAAGATAACGATAAAAATGAGGATTGTAATAATGACCGTTACAATATCTTATAGTAGTATTTGTAGCATATTGTTATACTTCTTAAAACATCTCACTGATTAGTCTTATTTAATACCAAAAGGTTATGTTACTAACAACACAGTACTTGTCATAAAACTAGTTACGGTTGCGAGACGTGGTTCCTGTTAAAAACAGATGAAAAAAAGAATTAAGAATATTGAAAAGAATTGCTACTAAACGATTCTCGGGGAAACGTGGACGACAATCGAAAGCAACATAAAACAATTACTATAAAAAAAAGCCTTGGCAGGAATAACGCAAAACTCATAAACCAGATAAAGAAACAAAAGTTAAGACACTTTGGTCTGGTCAAACGCTACGACACATAAGAGAAACTATTCGTGGTGGGCGCAGCGGAGAGGACAAACTCAGGGTAAGACCTATAAGACAATGGGAGCCGAATATTGCAGAATGCCTGAAAATCACAACTGTAGCCCGCCGAACAGCGTTTGAGAGACAGAGATTCCGACGGCTTGTGTGGGAGGCTGTTGGTTGTTTTTGAATTTTAACGTTTTTTTCTCAACTTCAAGGTTATATCAGAGACGGCTATTGGAACAATTGAAAGCGTGCTGCCACACTGTGATGTAAGGAGCGCTTGTACACACCACACCAGTCACATTTTCCTGACACCGGGCCGACCAGGCTTAGTACTAAATCCATAATGCCAGACACTAGATCAGCTGCTAACACCAATTTTAAAATCCTTGGTTTGACTCGGCCGGGAATCGAACCCCGCACCTCCCGATCTCTGAGCGAGTGTCTTACCGCTAGACCACAGAGCCGGTTTGGGAGGCAAAGACCAACGTGGATTCGTTTTGAAGAAGAAGAAGTTCTTAATTAGCAACTGTGTTGTATAATCCGTAACTGTAAACTTTCCTTAATTATAGATGATTCCAAAGGACTTTTTCGGAACTAAATCTGTGCATGTACTGGGTTTTCTCTGTACTTCAACAACAATGAGAACTAAACGAGCGCAGCCCTATTCCCTGGCAGCAAAAAAAATGAGTGTGCAGAAGTTTCTTGGACATAACGTGCACGTTATAGGTTAAAGTTAATACATAATTATTTCAGTCCAGTAATGTTATGTTCATTATCATCGCTTAGCGCTAGATAGGCCATTCCTTGGCTTGATAAGAAAATAATTCGTCTCTGCTTAAAAATGGAAAATTATGTGTTTGATAAACATTTCCAAGTGTATTTACGATATTTTCTACATTTTTTTAAAGCTTAGCATATTTGTTTTACTGTGAATGGAACTGTTAACATTGACAGAAGAGAGAGAGAGACAGAGAGAGAGACAGAGAGAAAGAGAGAGAGACAGAGAGAGAGAGGAAGAGAGAGAGAGGAAGAGAGAGAGAGACACAGAGAGAGAGACAGAGAGAAAGAGAGAGAGACAGAGAGAGAGAGCGAGAGGGAGAGGGACAGAGAGAGAGACAGAGAGAAAGAAGGAGAGAGACAGAGAGACAGAGAGATAGAGATAGAGAGAGAGAGAGAGAGAGAGAGAGAGAGAGAGAGAGAGAGAGAGAGAGAGAGAGAGCGCAAAGATACAGCCCGACTTTCGCTACCAGACATCTCCTCACATTCAAAATTTTTAAGGTTACAATTATCTTTCCCTTTTGCTGAATCAGTGCCTTGCAACATGTATGTTGATGTTCGACATTTAGCTCAAGGTTAAATCTTTAGAAGCAGCATCTAGTGGAATATTCTTTCGATCTATTGAAACACTATTTGTATACTTTCACTGCCTGAATGCTTTAAGACTGTCATGGACGTTATACTTAATAAAATGCACAAATTGCCTTTTTTTTTCAAAATAAAGAAGTTATATTGATGTCAGTTTTCCCCATTATAAACATGAACAATACGTCTCCGTTAGTTTTGTTTGGGCGAACATTATTATATTATGTGTGCGTTATTAATTTTGCTTACCTTTAGATTTAAAACTAAACCCCAAGAGAACTGCTTTGAGATGATGGATTGTTCGCCTAAAGCTTTATCAAAAGTTTTAACCTTTAGCAAACATCAGTCAACGACAATGTATTTGATATATTTTAATCATCCTTTTCATGGTGTACCTTAGAACTAGGTTAAATGAAATAAGAGCAGGACTATTATGAAACGTTAGTTTATACATTTCATTTACTTTAATATTTCATGACCTTAGTGTTCCAAATTTAATATTACTCTCTTGGAGAAAAGTTTTTATTACCGATTAAAATAAAAAAGTGCATCGACACAACAGTTTCCGTGACTCTTAAGTACGTATGTAACAGTCAATTTAAAGTAAGTGCAAAAAGTTTAGAATGCTACGCAAACTTTGTGGTTCTTGGATTACGACAAAACAGCTTTATGCGATGGAAGTCAAAGGGATAAAAAGTGAAGATTGGTTTTTAATCTAGTCAAAATGGAGACAACAAAAGCTATACTTCTTGAATCTCGACAGAAATTTTCTTTGCGGCATTGGGTCGAAATTATAATCAAAGAGTCTATTAAATAAGAACAGATGTGATTACTCAAGGCGGATTTTACGCGCTCCGAAAAACCTGATAGATAGCAGAACACACTTCAAAAATAAAATTTTGCCTGCCTTTCAAACTTCGTTTGTTAAATTTTGCGTTTCGAAGTAGAAACTTAGTTAGATTCAGGTTTAGAGTCTAGATATATTTATTATCTGAAAATATGACTTAAATTTTGAAATATATTTAGATCTTTAGAGGTCGAAAGCTATACAGCCACCCCCCCCTCCCCCCAATTATTTCAACTGGTATAACGCTTTTTTTCTTTAACTGCTTGAAACACAATCTGAAACTTAATCCTTTGAGAATTGTAATAACTTTAAATTTTAATAATTATGGTTGTGCTATATTAAAGTGGTTTTGTATCGTCACCAAGTCAAAATTCAAAGTCACTCGAAAGACCTATGATACTTAATACACGCATAGTTTCGTTTCGTGACAATTCAATCTGCCTCTCACAGTTGAAGAATTTTATTTTGCAAAAAAAATATTGTTGCTGTTGTTGTTGTTCTTGTTTTTGTTGTTGCTGTTGTTGTTGTTGTTGTTTTCTTGTTGTTGTTGTTGTTGTTCTTCCTCTTCTTCCTCTTTCTCTTTTTCTTCTTCTCCTTCCTCTTCTTTCTCTTCTTCTTTTATTTCTTTTTCTTCCTCTTCTTCTTCTTCTTCTTCTTCTTCTTCTTCTTCTTCTTCTTCTTCTTCTTCTTCTTCTTCTTTGTGTGTGTGTTTGCAAAAAAAAAAGGGGGGGGGGGAGTTTAATGGCTTGGCTTTGATATGACTAGTAATGCTCAATGTATGCATCATATTCTTGTGTTTTTGTTCGATTATTTGTTTGTTTTTTTATCTTATTGACATTTTTGCTTTGTTATTCATTCCTATAGAGTATTTATCCGAAGAGATAACAGCACATTAGAAGAATAGAGCAGTAAAGGTACAAAGTGTTTCAGCTCGCCATCTAGATTATGAGTATTTACTCTTATGTATTGTGTTTTACCGAAATTCCTGAAAAAAAAATACTAATCATCATTGGTTAGATCTAGTGATCCGAAAAAAATTAGAGCAGATAAGTCGGTTATTGAGGGAAACGAAATGTTTGATGTTGTCTATCTGTACAGTAAATGATTATCTATGTATGTAGATTGTGTGCGGGGTGTAATTCTCAAAGGAAAACAAATATTTAATGCTATTATGACATTACTGGGAAAACGTGCTGTTAATAATTCACCAGTAAGTGTAAATGACTTTCTATATTCCGTTATGTTTAAAAAATACAAGCAATCATGCAGAAAAAAAAATTGGTTGGGAGAAGATTTCTTTCGGTTTAAACCCCTGTTTAAATCAGCGCCGTTTTTTTTTTTAACAACAAGAAGTTTTTCATTTGTTTTTAAGAATTGTTGATTAAAAGAAGTTCCGTGATGAAGCTTCTGACATTTTGGAATAAAGTTTAAGACATTGTGTCAAGCTTGTCAGCGGTAGCAGAGCGGGGAGGGGTGGGTTGAAGACCTCACAATGGGCGTGATTGTCAAAGGCGTGGTGCTGTATAGTCTATCTAGACAGGCGGAAGTCGTGTTAGGTATAGCGTGAGAGGAGGCTAACTGTTGTAGCAATCGGCTTTCTCGATTGATCAGTTATGCCTGCATGCCTAGGTTCTGAGCCTAGTTTATACCTAGGTTCATTCTATACTGCTACTAATCTATCTATCAAATATGGACATTTTAGATATCACTTATTTCCTCGGCCAATTCAAACAAGTTCACTTTCAATTTCAAGTTGCCGGAGACCATCTTTGTCCTCTTTGAGTTGGAAGCTGCATGCCTGTCACACCATTGTGAGTAGACATCGCAAATCTCTATATCTTTCAATAAAAATTGAGATGGAAGATCCTGACAACGGGAAAATTCACGCTGTTCTAATTTTCATGAAAGCTCAAAACAGATAGATCAGTAGAGCTCTTATGTTCACATTTGTTTATATCACGTCTTTGGGCTTGTTCACGAAGCAGACTTAGGCCTCAAGTAATGAATAAAAATCCGATTGCTGCTGCAATCAGTTTTGTGCTATGGCGTGATTTCGAGTTCTTTGGTGGCAGTTTATCATTACCGTACTAATGCTACTAAACTCCAGTAGGTCGTCGGGCCATTCACATATCAGTGATTTCGGCACACAACACTATTATCTTTGTTGCTATTGTTCATGTGCGGGACAAACAAGATTAAGCAATCTAAAGTAATAGTATATCGTTAATGAGAAAAGTGTGTAAAACGGAAAATAGATGTACCTCTAAGCGAACTTCCATTCACCAGAAAAACTTAGTGATGAATCTAAGTTTAATTAATAGTTTCCCAGAGTCTAAGTCTACCGGTACTGTAAAAGTCGTTGAGATTCAAATTGCATTCCTATCTGAACAGAATCCCACATTAGAAACAACCTCCGTCAGTTAGATACCCTATTTCAACACAAACTTATACATTAAAAACAAGGTCCGTTAGTTCGAAACTTTTTAAAACAGATAACTTACATTATCTGCATAACAAACAGGAATGTTTATACATAAAGTATAAACCCTCTATCCTTACAAAATCTAGTTTACATTTACAACAAAAAATCTATGATTAGTTTTGTAAGTCAGGCTCTCTCTCTCTCTCTCTCTCTCTCTCTCTCTCTCTCTCTCTCTCTCTCTCTCTCTTTCTCACTCTCTGTCTCTCTCTGCCTTTTTCTTTTTCTCTCTTTCTTTTTTTCTCCTTCTTTCTCTCTCTCTCTTTCGCCTTCTCTTTCTGACTCTCTCTCTCTCTCTGTCTCTCTCTGCCTTTTTCTTTTTCTCTCTTTCTTTTTTTCTTCTTCTTTCTCTCTCTCTTTCGCCTCCTCTTTCTGACTCTCTTCTTCCAATCTCTCTCTTTCTGTCTGTTTTTCTCTCTGTCTTTTATGTATCTCCCTCTCTCGTACTCTTTCCCTTTCTCTCTCTATTTGTCTCTCTCTATTTCTCTTTCCTCTTTCTTCTCTCTCTCCATCTCTCTCTTTCTCTTTCTTTCACTACGCGAGGATGGTGTGGTAGTTATAAAAAAACTGTTTGATGTGATAAGTTTTAAATGTAAGTCAAGTGATCCGTAAGGATAACACATTAACTTTACATGAGGACATTTACTCACAATAATCAATGGTTAGGGAGGCTGATAGATTTAACATTGTCTCTAACATAGGCAATACACACAATCACATTTTGATAGAATTATTATATTAAATATAATTAAAGCGATCTCTTTGCGATCCTGTTACACGCCGTCTTCTATCTTTCTCTCTTACTTTCTGACTCTCTTTATCTCATTTTCTTTCTCCTATTTTTCATAAGGATCAATGGATGTACTTCATTTAACCTAGCTCGCAGCCCCCCCTCCCCCACCCCAAACCCCCATTTTGCTGTTTTTATACTAAACTCCTTCTCCTTCTTATTATCCGATGATTGAATATTTTCGTCCTTGATATGACTTGCCCGAAATTTGACCAGTAAAACAACACGAGGCTATTCACATTATTCAACCAACCTAAACAATTCAACAAGTTAATCAAGGAACCAAACAATCAACCAAGCAAAATATTTTAAATCAACCATAAAACGAGTTAGACATCAGATTAACCAGTGAACTAATGTAATTACAGCCTTAGACCTTCGAATGTTGACTCAACACCCAGGGGGAAAATTTAACTCATATTCTTAAGTATTGCAATAATACTGGAACTCTATACGTATCAAGCACTGCCTATGGCTAGCCCTAATATTTTGTTGGGACGAATGTGTGGATATGGTGTTAGTTTAAGAAAAACTACAACATGAACCTCATTTGGAGTCGAACCCTTAGCCGTTAGATGTTGAGTCCGAAGACCAAGCCACAGAGCCAAGCTGCCACTTTGGGACTTCACCTAGAAATGTGGGTGCTTATTTTAATGACTGTTTTCTGGTAGTTGTCGCGTTGGCAAACGGTTGGGTACAAAGTAAACTGACAGCAAACTTTGTTATTCTCAGCTATCAACATTGACGGAGTTTCTTTCTCAATCGCCTGGCCTCAATGTGGCTTAAACAGCCCGAAACTCGAAACTTTATACATCTCACCTCAATCACGCCAAGCAGAGATATCAGAAAGACTTCATCAAAATGCAATGGGATATTTGTACAATACGTATTGCAATAACGATGACAATTCAGACAAATTTAAGCATAACTCACTTTTTTTTAATATAAAGTTCCTAATTTTTTTTCTTATACATGTTCCATACTAAGAAAGTTTTCTGGAAGTTTTAATAATAAAAAGTTTTTAGACATTACATCGTAATGGATACTCGACTAGCAACCATAAGGGAATTAGCATAACGGTTCCATGATAAACCAATTTCTGATTTATTTTTTAAATCTAAGATGCTCTGTAAAAGCAAGCTGTATCTCATTACCCTAGTGCATGAACATGCTATAGGGAGAACAGCAAAGGCTTCAGATAACAATGCAACACCAAGAAGAAAAAATCACCGCTATTCGGTAGGCCTGTTACTTATACTTGATTTTTAGATTCGACTCCTCATTGAGTTTTGATTTATTGTGACTACTTTTGTTAACTTACAAACTGACTAATATAAAGATTTAAACGGTGCTAAAAATGTTCTTCAATCCATTTTTTGCTTTTTTTTTTTACACAACGCATAATGTCTATTAGTCTATTAGGTATTTCTTGATACATTAGATTGTACGCTTTTTTAAACGTAATAATTCCTCCAACCTTTCAGACGTTCTTGTAAGTAGTAACTATCTTTAATGTTAGGTTTTTCACTCGTTGTAATATATTTAATCTAAACTCCATACATGTTACTTCGACAACTCGTCGTTATTGGTTTTAGAACATTCGATAAAAAAACGAAAACCACAATGTCATTATTTCAAGACTGTAGTTTTTACTTTTATCATATCTTCAGTAAAAGAGATGCCTATTTAACATTAACTGAGTGAAATGCAGCACGTTGGCTTCGGAATTTCCAATAAAGACATTCTGCTATTACCTTTCAAATTTCATTATTAAAGGGGTAGAAAAAAAACTTCGAAAAAGGCTCGGATGTTTGTGTGAAAACAGAGAAATGCTTTATTAATTCTAGAGCAAAGCTGATATTATAAACATATAATTATTAATGCAAAAATTATTTCATTAAAAGAACTTGCATCCCGCCACTATGGCAGTGCCAAGCATTTTAATCTTCTCAGATGTTAATAAAGAGGATCTTATTCCAAATGTCGTATGATCATTGTTTATGATGCAATATTGTAGGTGGTGGGAAAGATGACTATCTGTTTGCTATACGGTCTCTCGTCATATAAATATAAAACGATTTCCTTTTTTGTCTTTAACGCTGTATAATTATGTTCTAGGTATTGGCTTTCAGTGCCTATGACATGACATCAGAAATTATGACATTTCAATACATTCGCGTTGATTGATGTTGACCAATGTATAGAGATAAGTTTTTGTGAGTTTAATGCTCAAATAACATGTTTTGATATTTAAACTTACGTCTTATTATGCACATTTTGTATGGTGTCGCATTTGTTTCCTTAACTTGTTTCCTTTGTATTTATCCGTCTGCAAAACAAAGTGCTTGCAACAAAAACAAAAATCGACTGATGCAAGGAGATGTAATCCTAAATTGTTTGTAAAATCATACAACTGTTTTTTCTTAATTAGGTAACAAGCCAAAGATGTTCTACTTTGAGCGCAAAAAAGCAATTTTGTTACGTGTTTGTGGATATTGCATTCTGATTTTCGATTCTTTCTGTCTTTAAATTCGTGAATGTATACGACACACGTTTGCTTTCTTTCATCTTGTACATACACACACTCTTTTAGAAGGAAGTGAAAACGAATGTGTGCTCAAAAGACAACAAACATTGCATGGGTATCGTTCTCTACACGATAGGACATTATTAAATTTTTGTTTGTACATGTCGACATTGCCTATTTTGTTGTTTTTTTTATGTATAAACTTATAGTTATTTTTCTTTCAATACGTGTTATATCAATGAACACAATTATATGATTTTTAGCGTTTAAGGATTCATTCATGAGACTTGGGTATTATCTAATTATTTGGTTTCAACATTAAAAAACTGTAAGCATGTTGTTCAAAGTTTAAAAAAAATAGAAAATTTAATCATCGGGGTAAGTTAATACTGGTTAGTTTTCTTTAATATCTATTCTGGAGAGTAAAATCAAATTTATCTTTATCTACAACTTTCTTGTTTTTCTCATTTCCTTCTTATTTGTTTTAGGTTAATCGACTTATACAGTCGGCATAAACGCACAATTTCCAAACTCTCGTATTCATCATCTGAAATATAATAGTTTTTTTTATTTTCTTTATTCTTGGGCGCTAAGCATACGTTCTGATTACCTTAAAAATGCATGTCAGTATTTCAAAAATCCTACATTGCTAGATTTTTATAATGCCTTAACGGTAATGATATATATATGAAAGAAAACTATTTGGAAAAGTGAAAGAAAACAGTTCAAGTATGATAGACAAACTGCGGTACATATCTTTACAAATGCCTCGCCGATTCTTTCGAAAAGGGTTAATGAGGCCACGTCAAACATGCAATGTTTTTTAATTTGTTCTTGTTCATAATTATCATGTAAATGGTGGCTAAAGATGTGGTTTCAATTTGTCCATGAGGTACGCAGGTATAACTTCAATTTGTCCATGAGGTACGCAGGAATAACTTCAATTTGTCCATGAGGTACGCAGGAATAACTTAACATTTTTTACCAAATTTTGGTCCATGAGGCAACAAACCTCAGCTTTACCAACAAACATACCAATAAGTTTTTAACATCTACTTACACTGTGGGTATTTCCGATAACGCCAGTGTTTTCACCACTAGCAGCAGCAACGACAGCAACAACAACAGCAAGCAGCAGCAGCAGCAGACCACGAGCTTCAGACGCAGCAACAAAAGTCATGGTGTCTTATGATGAATCACCCCCCAATCCTGTGATCGGGCACGCTACTTACGAACGATTAGTCTCGTTGCTTCACAGATTTCAGAGTTTTGGCGAGCTCAACTTCCTTGTCAGTTCTAGAGCTTGTCTAGTTTAAGAAAAACGTTAACGTTATCCGATTTATCAAACTAACATATCAATCTATAAAATTTCACTTCATGCAGGCGCCCTTATGTCTTTGAGTTTATTTGTGCGTTTTAATTAAGGTATTTGCAAAGTTGAATGTTCACGTCTGATAACTACGAAGTTAAAAAAAAACAATATCTGATCCAAAAGGCTTCCCTTTGAGATAAAAACGTTGGACAGGAACTAAATTGCACGCCAATAAGCAAATGCAAGGTGCGACGTTCAATTGAAAAAATGAAAAGGCCAACGAAGAACCCTTTTTGAATGTNNNNTGAATGTGTTTGAAACTTCCCCGTTCGCGCTTGAAACCTGACCCAATATTATATAGTAAATCACATCCAGGGTAAGGCGTTGACACAGATTAATGTTCTTTATTTCTTGTTGTTTGTTTTTTTGTCTGTAATGGAAGTGTATCTAGTTAGTATGGTGTCGCTGTAGCGCTGCTGGAATGTAAGCGGCACCGCCGGTAATCTTACCCACTCGCACGTACTCACGGGAAGCCAGTGGGACGCGAGGGCGCTCACCTTTTAAACGTTTAGGTGGGCGACACCGAGTGGATGGAGAGTGTGATGCCTGGTCGAGAAGTCATCTCTCACCCGTACACTCACATCCGGGTGTGGGCAGACAGAGAGACGGGGGATGGGGGGAGGGGGGAGAGAGTGGTTGCGGACGAGAACAGAATACGGAAATCTGTCCCGCACGACACGGTCAAGCGGAGCAGACTTGCGCAGAAATTACTTTTCTATTTCCACCCGTATTTTGCTCACCTCCCACCCTCCCCCCAGTCCCGCGCCAAAGATTTTTGTAGTTCATTGGACTCTAAATACGGCAGTTTAAAGGTAAGGTGTATAAGCAAAGAATAATAATAATAATAATAATGAAGTTATTTTCTAGCGCCTCTTC
>BMAT01012490.1:173281-189955 GCA_019649035.1 Elysia marginata
GAAAATGCTAACGATTCCACTAACGATAAAGTTTCCGACTTTTTCCATTCAACAAGCTACAGGATTTGGTTGGTTGGTTGGTTGAATTTTAACGTCTCTTATCAATTACAAGGTTATATCAGAGACGGCGCTTGGGCCAATTGAAAGCGTGCTGTCACTCTGTGTTGTACGGAGCGGTGCATACACCACACCCAGTCACATTATCCTGACACCGGGCCGACCAGACTAAGCACTAAATCCATAATGCCAGACACCAGGCGAATCAGCTACTAATATCAATTTTAAAGTCCTTGGTTTGACTCGGCCGGGAATCGAACCCGTACATCCCGATCTCTGAGCGAGTGTCTTTGCCGCTAGGCCACAGAGCAAGCTACAGGAAGAAACACTCTTGCGGACGAAATTTTAAAAAAAAATCACAATGAAAATTGTCATGCATTGTTTTTCTTTCCAGTGAAATAGTACAATGAAAAACAAATTGACCTGCCGAACTTACAGTGTATGCTGTGTCATGACAGGGGACAATTATAAACAGCGGCATAACTGTACTCTTAGTAAATAACAAATAAATACCTAATGGGCAACTAAATTCTAAGATATATAACTGTGAATAACTCAACCGTCAACGACAGGAATAGTTGTTAAAAGTTTATCGCTTAAACTCGCAATGTTGTATAGACATTAATTTAACACACGCTTTTAGCATAATTATTGTTCAGTCAATTTTTTCCAGCATTTCAGTCCCGTGACGAAAATGTTTGAAAAGCAGATTTAACCGCCTTGTTTTTTATATTCTATCATTAAACGAATAGTTCTATGAAATTATAAGTTGAACGTATAGACGCTCAAAACTTGTACTGAAAAAAATGTTAGGTTTTGTGAGATGAAAGGTGGGATATCCGTATGATGTTCTGAAGATTTTATTTGGTTTTATTACATTTAGCAAAAAAATCGAAGTTTTTGCGACTTTTTTAAATTCCAGCAAACAGATCGATGTGTTGCACCCCTTCACTTATCATGTGTTTTTATATAAAAAAAGGTGGCGTTCTAAAATGGCTTTGGGATGTGCTGGAAGCCGGGATCAAAGTCACGTTGTTTTCCCTGGCACAAACCCCTTGGGTTTTGACGCTTCTGTTTGATCTCTGTAGCGGCAGCGTGAAAACACCAGGCACTGATCAGCTCATTCATCTAAATTACAGGTCAATGAGAACCGTCGCCAGTTGGGACTTGAGACTTGTCGATAGAGAAAGCTGTATCGCCATCGGTGTTGTAGCGTCGTCTCTACAGCATGACTCCCCCTGCGCTGATAATCAAATTTCTAACAAAAAATAATATTTTGTTCTTTCCAAATATCTTTTAAAATTCACATTGTAATAAAATAGTTTTTTTTCAAGCTTCAGCATATTTACAGGCAACCAAGGCAAACCAAGCGAGAGCTGCTTTTTTATATATTAGTAGAAAAATGACTTTTAATTTTAAGAAAACTTGACACTTAAAGCCGCGGCCCCTTATGGTAAAAGATAAAAAATATGACACACAGAGCTGCGGCCCCTTATGGTAAAAGATAAGAAAATATGGCACGCAGAGCTGCGGCCCCTTATGGTAAAAGATATCAAAATATGACACGCAGAGCTGCGGCCCCTTGTGGTGAAAGATAAGAAAATATGACACGCAAAGGCGCGGCCCCTTATGGTAAAAGATAAGAAAATATTACACGCAAAGGCGCGGCCCCTTATGGTAAAAGATATCAAAATATGACACGCAGAGCTGCGGCCCCTTATGGTAAAAGATAAGAAAATATGATACGCAGAGCCGCGGCCCCTTATGGTAAAAGATAAGAAAATATGGCACGCAGAGCTGCGGCCCCTTATGGTAAAAGATATCAAAATATGACACGCAGAGCTGCGGCCCCTTATGGTAAAAGATAAGAAAATATGACACGCAGAGCTGAGGCCTCTCGTGCTGAAAGAGAAGAAAATATGACACGCAGAGCAAAAATTGGTAGAAAAATTTCCCCTAAAATCTAATCTAGGACTAGACCTAATAAGTGTTTCAGATTAAGGTATCTTCTACCAAGCTCTAAATAGATTACCTAAATTAAAATCCAGACCTTTGCTAGATCTAACCTAAAGTTTAAAGAATTCAAGAAAAGAAGCATGTGAAACTAATTTATAAATGTGTGTTCTGCGCCATAGACAGAACTGCGTAAATTTTGATCATTCCTTTCCTTTATATTTAGTTATTATCATTTTACAGAGGTTTGATCCATGTCCTTCCGGGCTCTAGTTTTTATATGTGCTGAGAAATGTCATGTGTGAGAAGAACAAGATTATTCAAATCAACTTTTAGTTTAAAAGACACTAATTCAAAAATTGCTCTGATCGACTTCTGTCCTATTTTCCGTGGTTGCCTCTCATTTATTGCTAAAACTATCGAACGGATTATTGGAAGGGAGATAATCTACCCAAGCAACGATCTATGTTCTCTTTATACCCTCTCTATTAAATCCATCAATGCGCTTTCAATCATTTCTTTTGAGAGTATGCTTCTTTTATCTCCAATTTCCCAAATATAATAACTCTAGTTTTAAACATAAGACTATGATTTACTTCATGAAAAGGCGTTAAAGGACTTCTCAACTAATTTAAATGTATGTCTTGAATTGAGATTTCTGCGAGTAAATTCGTTTTGTGAGGACCGCGCTGACTGAAAGTAATTATTCTTGAAAGTACCTTCCAAGTAAATTGGCAAAAACCTTCTTTTTGTTTGATTGTGAAGATTTTCGGGAAAAACGAGAAACAATTTCTGCACAATAAGAAGTAGCTGACATGAAAAAAACTAAAACCTTTGTCTGAAATTATTGTTGTGCTTTTGCGAAAAAATGTCACCGTTTGTGGGGCGTTCTTTTGAAAGCCTTGGCCGAATTAACGTCATCCTTAAAGTATGGAGGTTGTCGTTGCTGTTTTTATTGTCGTTAATTGTCGTTGTTATTATTCATGTTGTTGTTGTTGCTTTTGTTGATACCAAGTTTTCGAGTTGTTCACTCTCTTATTGCTAATGTCATGTGAATGAAAAGACTGGTTCCCTTTGACTGGTCCAGGGGTTTGATAAGGCTGGTGATGTGTATGCTAGTGTAGGGTAGAGGGTGTTCTTTTTGTTCAAGTCAGAGACCACCTGTGGGAGATGTCCAGTGGTTTCAGGAGGATGGTCGTAGTATTGGTAGTGTGGCTGGTGTTGTGGATTTGTTCTATTTAGGTTTTTGGTTATTTCTTGTGTCGTGGATGCTGAGGAGGAGGTAAACCGGCCATTTACTTAGATAGAAAACTAGCTTTTCTTGTAAGAAACACAAATATCCAAGTTTTGATTTTACAAGGGAACAAATAAGTGAAATACAAGGAATAGAAGGGATTGGAAGCAATAGAGTTGTTTTTTTTTTTAATATCATTTGTTTAAGTTTTTTTTATTATTATAGAATATAATAGTATATTGCGCATAAATTTTCATAATTTTAGGAATTTCGAAGTTAAGGGCCATTCTTCTGCTTTTTACGCCTGCTATTTTCGTCCATGTTATATTTGTAAGGTACGTCGCACCTTTCGGCCTCGAAAATGAGACAACAGAAGATTCAGGAAGGATGGGAGCCATTTGAATTTTGAATTGAGCCAAACAGTCAACAGTAAGCTTAATGTTTAACAAGTTTAGAATCCCAGGTCTCGTTGCTTCATCTCCAATGCGACGTGCCTTATTAAGTTTAAAGAAAGTGAAACGTCATAGAAGCTGTGATCCTTTCCTTTAATTCTGTTCTTTGCATTTCATCTGGTTATAAATCTTTGTAAACTGCTAAGATATTATTTTCTGACTAAGACAAAAACATCGCTTTCATAGTTAGTTTTTTTACGAGAAAATATGTACAGCGACACCGTCATGAGACCAATTTTTAATTTGGGTTTACAAGGTTTGAGGGTTTTTTTTTAATTAAACAAGGACAAAAATGTACAATTCTGTCTTCAGTATAAAACAGTTATCGCCTTTATTGATGAAATATTCCATATTCTCTTATCAACATGGTAAATAAAAATATATTCACATGTTCATAGCTAGTTTTTTTTTTTATTTCACTTACAGCTGTCTTGATTCTGTCGATAATATTATCACCACGAGTGAATGGCGTCTTTTTTTCTTTATATCAGAATTGTCTATCAATGGTAATGTGCAGATTTGGGTTTGGAGTGATGGAGTTCATACATTGCTGTAGACGATATATTATTATAAGGGGCAGCGTTGCAGAGTGCCTAGCGCATCAGGCTCTTTTCCTGATCATCCCATGTTGCAATTGTCGTAGGAAAGCAATTTACCCTAACTTTCCCCAGTGTACCAACCTGTAAAATGGGTACCCAGCTACAGGCAATTCTTGAATTTGTGATATACGCCGGCAACACTCTGCATATAGGTTTAAAGTGGCGCTGCTTTGTGGCGACACAGTTACGCTGAGTAACGAAGCCAAATTTCCCGAAAGGGATTTATATAGTGTATAAAAAAAAATAAAAAAATTTCCATGACTTCTGCACCATTTCATCCACTCAACAAGAGCGTACTGGTTGATGATTCTCTTCTAAACGACATTTACAGACACATCCGCTTTGGGATCAATACAGCCATGTTGTATTAGATGATTGTGGGCCTTTCAAACACGGAACGCATTCGGTTGAGTTCATTACGCTGTTTTCTTGCACAAAGCCGCTTTGCTGCGCATAACGTTACATAATTTACAACTTCAATCAGTTTTACTGTATTTTTTATCATTTTGTTCTTTCACGAATGGGGAAATTAAGATGTCAGTTGAAACGGAAATATAAGGACGAAGGCATTGCCGATAAGAGTGAGGGAGTGCAGTTAATGAGCAAGGAAAACGGAAAAGTTCAGCGAGAGGGGATGTAGGGAGGGGGTGTAGAGACGAGGTGTAGAGAGGGGGTGTAGAGAGAGATTGTAGAGAGGGGCTGTAAGAGAGGGTGTGTAGAGAGGGGGGAAAGACTGAAACGAGAGATAAAGAGAGAGAGAGTGTGTGCGACAGTGGGAGAAACAATGAAGAAGGTGGGAAGAGAAAAAGCAAAAAGAGAAAGGAAGAAGCGAAACGAGAGAGATAAAGAGAGACAAAGCAGTGGATGAAGAGAGAAGATGGAGTAGAAAGGGTAGGATGCAACGCTGAAACAGAGAAGAGAGAATAAGGTAGAGGTAAATTTAATAAAGATGCAGAGGGGGAGAGAGGGGGGGGGCGAAAGAATGATAGAGGGGAAAAAGAGAGCGTGAGAGAAGATGAGAGAGAGAAAGAGAGCGGGAGAAAGAATGAGAGAGAAAAAGAGAGCGGGAGAGAGAAAGAGAGAGAGAAAGAGAGCTGGAGAGAGAGAATGAGACAGGGACAGAGAGATAAAGAGAGCGGCGAGAGAGAATGAAAGAGGGAAAGAGAGCGGGAGAGAGATAGAACGAGCGCGATACACAAAGAAAAAAGAACAATGGAAAGAAATATTATAGCTAAAGCAGACAACAAGGATACTCTTAAACCTGGACAAAAATGGATACAGTAAAACTGAGATTTTTTTTTGTGACAGACCGATGGAGAAAGACGGTGGCCGAGAAAATGATGTTGATAAACGCAACACAACGAAAAGGTTTCTTGAGGACTCCAAATCTTTCGGAACTCGAAACAGACTTTCAGAGCCTAGCGGGCTAGCTCATCGCACTGTTCTGAGTTGATTTGTACGGCAGGCGAAGCCAACACTGGAAAGGGGATAAAAAGTTCGCCAAAACTTGTGTAGAAAAAAATGACACTCGTTTAATTGATTTTGCGTTTTAATTTGAATGATTCGCATGGATAAATCTTGAAAAAGAATTGATCGTATGATGAATTAGACATGGCAATTTATTCAATGATTATATTGCCTTATTCTTGCGAAAGGAAACTAAGGAGTGGTAATTTTTTTCATTCACATCATTATCCTCCTAAAGGCTCTACAACGCTCTATGTGTGTTCCTCGACAATGTGTATTACCTACTTAATTAAATAGAGAGGAGCAGCATTGAAACCGCATTACTCTAGCACACTTACAAGATTGTCTAGACCCACAACCGGGTACTCTTTTGACGCCTGGGTGTGGCCAGGAAAAAGAGTTCAACTAGGTATAAATAGGTCAAGCGCCGACACGCCCAGGTAAAGCTTGAAGCACGAATCTCTCGGCATAAAAGTCGAGAGTCTATCACTAGACCATGAGGTTGCACATAAAAAGACAATACCATTATTTTGAATTTTTGACAATATAATCGCAGTTCGAGTTGGTTCAACTTATTTCTATACTCCCTATAAAGTTATGAAAAGAAAGAACATCTCTAACTCCGCTATGTACTGGACGCAATACGTTCAGCGCTGGATTAGATCAAGATTTTAGATCTTGACGTTATATTAACTTTGTTTCATTTTTTTTTTTTTTGCCCCATGTAAGAGCTCCACAAAAATGGGCGAAATCAGAATATAAATCCTCATTCTGATTCCACCGGGAAAAAAATCATTCTACTTTTCCGTTCCGAAATTTACCGTGTTAACCCACCTTTAGGCAAGAAAGCAATCTACAGTCAGCTGTTTTAGTGTTTCGTTAGATTCTAGCACTAAAGAACATGTTAGCAGTTTCAAACATTGTCAGGTTTGCTGGAGCCTTTTTTTATGATGGAAAAAAAAGTAAAAGTGGTAGCCTCAAATTATGTTAGCAGCGTAGAATTAAACTGACCTGCAGTTTTAGTGCTGTGCATAGCTCTTGTGGTGCTTTCAGGTAGGCTACTTAGATAAGCCAGTTTTTGTCAGATTAGTGAGATAAAGAGTCATTATCCTCCACCTTTCTTCCCGATCTTCTCATTTCTATAAACATTTTCTGACAGAAAATCGTTCGATACTATGAGGAAAAACAATCAATTGAACTAAACATATACTACTGTTGTAAGAATGTGCCGATGTGCAATCCGTCAGGTTTCATGAAACAAGACAAATGGCATGACTCGTCTACTAAGATTTAAAAATTTGTTCTTTAACCTATACGCGTGATGGCAAATGAATAACATTGTTCTCTCTATCTTCTATTGTTCTACTTTTCCACAATGGATATTTACCAGTGAACAAACAATGTTATCATTATGGGGCTTGAAATTACTATTTACAGCCTACTGGTATATGTGTTGGAAGGCTATCAGTAAAGTTACTCTCTTTCTCTATACTACTTTTATAAGACTAAACATTGACCATAGTAGCAGTAGCGCCGCTTGTTTGCAGCAGTTCAGGGGGTGTGAACAGTGAGTTGGATGTAATTTTTAAACGGTTTTGACTCTTACGAAAAGTCTTATCCTATCTTATATAACAACAGCCAATGAAGATAACGAAAACATTCTAAAAGATGATGAATATTTAGGTGGCTCTGGTCCTACAAGTACAAATAGCCTGGTTGTTTTTTTTAATTAATATTTTTGCTTTCATTAATTTTTCTGGTATGTCACTTAGCAAGACTACTGGTAACAAAATACTTTCAAAGACAAAAACCGTAGAAAATTTTAATATCCGACACATAAGTTCGATCTTCTTTGTACATGAGCATAATAGTTGTGTTGTTGGGAGTTTATATTCTTTTTTTTTTATCTATATCTATTTCAACTCAACAAGTGCTGGTATAAAAGGATACTCCCCTAATGCACCTTTTGGCATCTCGTGCACATTTTTTTCCTATTCATTAGGCTTTTTTCATTTGCACCACGAAAATAATTAAATAGTTTAAATTGCCCCACACCTATTAAGCAAATTAAAAAAAAAACATTATAAAAACTTTTGAGGTATAATAACGCATCTTTCAAAAACACATGAAAAAATCTAGCTGGTCTAAGATCAATGAAGCAACTGGCCTGAACCTGATGGTTTCCACATTCTCCAACAGTTTTCCTTTTTCAGCAAACTAAACGCTTTTAGCTTTCTATCTCAGTTTTTCAGTTTTCTGTATTACCGCGTGCCTGAGGCACTGAGATCAAACTGAATGAAATAATATAGTATAAGGTTTTGTGAATTTCATTACTTGCTTTGTGTGGTCTCTACTGTATGTCTCTCTCAATGTCTTCTTTTCGTGAAGTTGCTCTGTTGTCTTTCCGTTTTTTTCCTTCTCCCCTCGATCCCTTCTTTTACTTCTATCTTTGCTTGGTCTCTACTGTATGTCTCTCTCAATGTCTTCTTTTCGTGAAGCTGCTCTGTTGTCTTTCCGTTTTTTTTCCTTCTCCCCTCGATCCATTCTTTGCTGGGTCTCGACAGTTTTGTGTGTTCTTTACGATATAAGTTTAGGAACAAAAATAAGATTAATAGCAATAATAACTGTAGCATTCAAAGATTGAAATGTCATAAGACATATACAGCGACAAACCACAAAGTAAGTGTTCATATAATTGAAATACAACATTCTGTAGCCTTAAGTAGCAGAAGAGGCATTCTAATGAATGGATATTACAATGTAACCTTATAGATGAATACAAACGTATGTCTTATTTGAGTCTGAAATACACCTGTTTATGTTGGTGGCTGATTTTTCAATCTTTCTCGCTATAAGTAACAAAGAAAAAAAATAAAGAAGCATAATATTAATAAAAATAATACCATATTTATAACGCGCTTGAAATCCATTAGAAAGAGCATGATGGTGCAGTACTTAAAATTGATGTGAAAAATACATAAAAATACACGTTTATAACAATGAATGCTCCTTAGAATTGGTGACACAGAGTGCTAAATATCTTTTTCAAAGATAGCGAATGTAAGACCTTTATACTTCTAAGAGCAGAACATAAACTTAAAATAACACGATTGATTAATAATACTATAAAAGAGGCGTTAATAAAAAGCTCTCTAGAAAAATTCCTTCTTGATTTTTTTTTTAATTAATGAAAAGTTTCCAAGTACGTGTAACCTCAAACAGGGAATTTCATACAGTAGGGGCAGAAGTTGGAAAAGCCTTAGGTTCAAAATTAGAAGAAATAATATTTGCACTTAGTAAATTTGCATTTGAAGATTTTAGAATGCATATAAGTTTACAAGATACAGCTAGGCCCTGGAGATAGGAAGGGGCTAGGTTGTTAAGACACATAAAAGTTTGACATGCAGTCTTAAAACAAACGCGCTTTGCAATTCGCAGCCAATTGAGCTCCTTTAATATAATATATGTCTTAATGTTGTGTCTCTTACTTCTCTGTTATTCTTGCAGCTTTGATTTGAATTCTTTTTGTAATCTTTCAAGTCAACAGCCCGATAAACCATATAACAGTGAGTTACTGTAATCAAATCTACTGATAATAAATGCATGCATCACCATGTGAGTAGCATCTTTATTAATAACATCTCTGATTTTATCCATTTTTAAAACGAAACAGACATGATTGACAAACGCTTTTTATATGAATTTCTATGTTCAAATCTAGATCATAGAAAAAAGCCCAAATTTCTAACAGAATTACTAGTGGAAACAGACAGAAAGCTTCCAGAAATATCAATTTGTTGAAAATCGCATTCATCCTTTGCTTTTTTTTCGGTTAATAAATAAAACTTCGGTCTCATCTACATCCAATTTCAACTTATTAGTAACAATCCAGTCATTAAAATATTATAAATAAATCTCAAGATTTGCCCTAATATGCTCTGATACAGAAAAAATATATATTTGGGTGTCATGAGCATACATTTGAAAACCAAGACCATATTGGGAGATGGTCCTTTCCAATGGAGCAGTGTAAATTCAATAGAATTTTCGTCCAGGGAAAGGATTTCTTGGAACACTCCAAAACAATCCCTCGGACGGGAGTATCTATCATCTATGGTAACACACGTAGTCCTATCGCTCATAAAGAAATGTATCCATTTTAAGGTTGTCCCACAGTAACCCCAAAGAATGCTCTAATGATGGAAGTTATTATAGCTGACAATTCATAAGAACATCTGATAGTAGATAATGATGGAATAGGGTCTAGAGAACAAGTCCTTTAGGGCCAGTTCAAGACATGAACCATTGTGGGGTTTTGGTTTCTTTCGTTTTAATTAACTGATAAAACTAAAATTAAAATGTTGCAGTTTATACCCCTTTTATCAGAATTAATAGCCTTATATTTCTCTACTTATTTCTTCCTCCTCATTTGCCTCACTTCATTCTATGTCTCTTATTTATATCATTGTTTTAGGAACGTTTTATTTGTGTACACCCACCACAGCTGTCCAATAAAGACACAACCGTGTTTGGTACATGGCTGGCCAGATTTCTCGGCAAAATTGTAAACTCCTTTGTCTACATTTTGAGTAGGTGATAGTTAGTGGCATTGGAAGTGAATACACAAAGGCAAATATTCATACTGTGAATAAACAAAGTCCTGGGTACAGGTCATACTGGTCATCAGAACAATTCAAAACAATGTAAAAATATGACCAAAACCAGCTTCCAAGATGTCTCAAAAACCAGAAAGGAAAACCATTTTAAAATGTAAAAATAGAAAGCAGCAAATTGTCCAATTAGAAACAAATTTTTCAGATGATAAAAGAAATATGAGGTCCTTTCTTGTGTGTGAGATTAAATGGTCTCACACACACACAAAATAACCTAATTTTGACAGGAACAGAAAGAAAGAAGTGAATGGGAAAGAAAATAAAGTAGTGAGTGTCATAAGGTACACTATGTTATGACAGAACGGAGGAGCTTGACGAAGGGAGAAGTTCAACATAAATTTGACCTTACGAGGTTATAAAAAAGAAAACTCGTAAGAAGAAAACATTTGTTAAAAGGGCAAAACGGCAGTTTCTAAATTACAGAATGCCTCGAGATTCATACGTTTACGACTAATTGTGCAGACAAATAAATGACCACTTTTCTTCTTTCGTTCCTCTACAAGACTTCGTTATTTACTATTCGTAAAACCTTCCACAATAAAAGGCTATTTACCTGTCAGACAACAAACCAATAACCTTACCAGAACGCAGCCAATTTGTGAATTTAGGATTAGTGGTGAATGGTGAAGAGAGAAAGAGAGAAAGAGAGAAAGAGAGAGAGAGAGAGAGAGAGAGAGAGAGCGCGAGGGCGCGGGGACAGTCTGACAGTTAGATTGTTTGACTACAGACCACCATTTGACGTATAGACACACCAACCACTAACCACAAGACTCGCGAACTACTTAGCATCTAAAAGTTGGTTGTCGTAGAAAAGAATGCCAGCTATGAAGATCGATATATACAGTGAAAACAACCAGACATGGATCAGAAAATTGACAAGGTTGTCCCGAAACTAAATCGTCTGGGCCAAAATTAAATGTTTAATAATGTTATGTCATCAACAAGTCTTTCAGGTTCCTGACACGCACAAAATCGGAAAAAAAATTGGTTGGTTCTTGTTATTATCTTTTTCGTTTTAAGGCGATCAGTGTTAACCAGGCACAACTCGCAGTTTTTGCATATCAAATTTCTACATTACCAAAAATGTGTTCTCTAGCCTTGAAGAGGTTAAAAGGTTTGAGTTGTTCCCCTTTGAAAACAATGCGAATGGTTTACCTTATAACAAGTTATCACATTTAAAGGGCCATAATTCAAAGTTAGTCTGAGATACCTGTCCCTGGTTCATTTCACTTGCCTGTACTGTATTTGTTAGATCAGCTCGAGAACTATAAAGCGACTCACAAAGATATCCTTTCTATTTTCATCAGAGACTGAAAGATGCAATCCATCTACACATTCATTTTCAGAAGGATAATACTGCTGTAGAATCAAAACCATCTTAAAGCGAAAAATGAAACTGAACTTTCTAAGTGGCAAGGCGGTGGGTGCCGAAGCTACTATAAATCGAAGGTTCGAATCTATACGTAGACATTTCGGGAATTTCCACGTAAAGCATACTTCTCTCCACTGCTAACCTCATACCTTTACAATCTTTCAATCAATTTCTTTGTAAGCCTTTTTTTTTCAGGAAAAAAAAAGATTGCGATATGCAACTAATTTGGGCTTGCCGCGCCAAAGGAAATAGGCATCCCATAAAAGTAAAATCAATACAAAAACAAAGAGTCCGAACTAGAACGCCACAAGCTGGTGGGTAAACAAAGCAAACAGAGACAGAGATTTAGGCTTGTTGTTAAAAATGGACCTGAAGTAGAGATGAGCTGGTGAAAATAGAAACAGGTTGGAAGACGGCATGTTGGCAATTTCACCGGGATAAAAAGACAGGCCGCAGGCTTACAAAATCAAACTGAGGAGAAACGAGTCTGAACTCGGTCACGTTTATCTTGAAAGCATAATGATCACACGATCTGCAGGTTTTAAAAAATGATCTAAAAACGATAGCAATTTTTTTTCCTGAAATATCCTCGGTTATAAATTTCCGATAAGAATTAGGAATCATAGAGAGGGAGATAAATGCTTAAACAAATAATCCTTTGGTGCAATGTAAACTCATGCAAAAACATTAAAACTGATTTTTTCTTTTGCTGTGTAGGAATTTTTTGACAGGCAGAAAGAATAAGAACAGGTAATAAATGAAAGAAAAAAAAACTTTTAGGAGTACAGAAGCAGTAGAAAAGTGTTCAGTTTGTTCTCATCATTTGATAGTGCCTTGCTGTTTAGGACAACTATTTTTTTCGTTTTTTTTTTTTTTAAATTATTTTTCAGCCTAGGTTACCCCAATACAGGGCGGTCACACCACCGTAAGTAGGTGTTAAAAAAACTTTTTATCTTTTCATAAAATCTGGGGGGAACCTGTCCGCTCAAATTGAGATCGACTCTGTTTCAATTTTGCTAAAAAATCAAATGAGATAGAATGATCAAGTGGGCGTTTATCTCCAAATTTGTTTACGTTGAGGTGCTGGGCACATTCCCTGCGATTGTTTGTAGCTGATCTTAAATACAGTGACCTGTATCAGCGGTTTACAACTGTAGAGACCAAGCCAGATAAGACTGTGATAAAACCTTTTAGTGTAGTGGCTATTTGATACTCAACACCCCTACCCCCACCCGTCGCCGTGTAGTGCTCTTTAATTACGAGCATAAAAAACTACCTATGTCACTGGATTAAGACACGTATAAGATGATCTTGGTATATAATAAAAGCCCAAATCTCGTCCTAAGTCAGTATTTGTTCAGATATAACCTCTATGAAATAAAAAGTAAACTAATCATTATCAACTCTGAATTCACCCTTGCTACATTCCTTGTATACATTTTGTAGAAAACAACTGTAGATCGAACTCTAACCGAAAATTTGAAGTCATGATGAGTTTATTTTCTTCATTCTTTATGTAAAGCGGATGAAACACCATGAATGTTCAACGTTGTCATAAATCAGTCCGGGAAAGCTCTTAAATATCAAACTACATGCATTGAAATAAATATAAGAGGTAGTGCACTTTGTTGTCCCCAGCACATATAGTGTGACGAATGGTTTTTATAGTCAGTTCGAGAATAGTTCTGAAAAGGGGAAGATTTGAAAAAAACTTCTTTCTTTAAATCTTTATCTAACCATAGCTTATGCATTATATTTTAATCGTGCAGAACAATACAATACATCAGCTGTGGCAAAGAAATCAAGCTACCAAAAAGTTCGTTGAATTTCAAGCCTTTGCAAATTAAAATCTTTGATTACCTTTGTCCTTCACATTTTTTTTTAGTTTGAGCTCATCTATTTCTCAACCAGCTAATTTTTAAACTTAGGACACAATCGAAAATAAAAATGAAAAGAATCATTGTTCCACATTTTTAAGCAGTAAAAAGCACATTAGTAGACTAGGTGCTATACAAAACCGTTCTTTACTCTTTACTTTAGTTTTTAACAATGTATCACACGTCTAAATCACTTTCCTCTTATTTTACTCAACTATGCGCATCATTTTCTATGAGACTGAAGCTCATCATGACAAAAATCTCTCCTGCCCCCTTCTTTATGTGTGCCCCAGCATCTATTGGATTCTCTGTAAAAGTTTGGAAATTTAATGTAGAAAGCTTCTATTGGAAACTAATTTCTGTCTGTCAAGCTGCCAATAAGTGTCGCGGTTAGAGAAAACAAAGTTGTTTGCTCGTTTCTTGTCAGTTTCCTCATGATATATAATGTTGAAGCTACTTGGCTAGCTTGATATTACCGATGCTTTAAGATTTTGTTTGGTGTTTTCTTTTATATTTTGTAAACGTTTCAAAGGGGTTATTATTGTTACAATATTTTTTGTCTCAAAATTTATATAGAAAAAAGAAATTGAGGAAGATAAATAGACTGACAGGTTAAAACTGTAAACAAGACAGTAATTACTTTGTCCTAGAAGGCAGTAAACAGAAAACAAAATTAAATAATTTTTTAGTAAATAAGACGATAAATAAATTTTTAAGAAGATGGACAAAAAGATATAAATTTGCTAAAAAAAATCGTGAAATTGATGAATAGATAAAATAATCAATACATAGCTACAAAGACGTAAAAGATAGATTGATAAAAAGATAGTTAGGCAAATAGACCTACAGAGAGAAATGATAGAGAATGATGCAACTTCATAGATATTTAAATAAGGATCAAGTTGTAATACAAACGAGGGAAATACTAAACATTTCTATCGAATTGATGTAATTTAATAGTTATGTACGTGCGTACCAAATCTAGATCTTAAATAGATTTTTAGAAAGAAACCTACGTAAGGGTCTAGTGTTTATGCTAAGAAAGAAAATAGGAAATGACTAGGATTGAACAGGCTTGACTTCTTTGTTGTCACACTTGTGTTTCGTTGCCGCTGTGGCAACTCTTCAGACGACGCCCTCGCCCTTGCCTTAAAGTAGCCATGCGTTTCCCATTATGAGTTGTTGCTTCTTTCGGTACGTGTATGCTTTTTAAACTTGGTGTTTCTGGACATTATTTCAATATTTATGCTTTGTCTTTTCGGACTTATTTCACTGTTGGTTTCGTTTGCGGTTCCCTGTCCTTTATGGTGGATTCTCATGGTTTTTTTTGTTGTTTTGTTTTTTGTTGCTGTTGTTGAGACATGATATCGGCAAAAGAAAAAAAAAAGGCAGACAAAAAAATCTGCTGGTGAGACAAGGCGCAAAACAAAAAACAAAAACGAAAAAAACCCACTCGACGTATGTTTTCCACGGGATCACGAATTTCACTATAACAAAAAGACCATGAGGTAGCTCCATGAAGATTGTCAAATACTTTATCAGGAACCATAACAAAGTCACACAAACAGATAATCAAAACTCAAACAATTGTGAAGCTGTAGAAACAATAGTGAGTATCCTTTGAAAGAGGTGAAGGGGGGGGGGGGTGTTCAGACATGTACTATATTAGGCATCATTAAAACAAACTCTGAACAGATCGATACATAGGGATAACAGTAATTGAGCGCAAGACCAGGTACAGTATCTTAATGTCAATCTTTAGATTATCTTGTAGAAGCTTTGTCACAGATCCAAGCAAACTTTTATGATGGCTAAAAGAAGCAGAAAAAATATTTAATTTATCGTGGGGTACTAAAGAAAAACCAGTTCCATATTTTCACAAAGACAAGAAAGGACTGGGAAAGAAAGTACAATATTACATGAGACAAAGACTTTTGGACAATAGCAAGAAAGTCAACCAGCGAGACTAGACTAATAGCCCTACACTGGAAAACTTTACACAACATTTATGCTACAGCCATTCTTCTAATGTCTATAAAAGATCTCAACAGATGTGTCGTATGCCAAAAAAAATTATCGAACATGTCTTTATCACATGTAAGCAGATACAACCATTGTGGTTGGGCATAGAAATTATCATTAATTGTCATTTGGAATCAAGGATTGCTTTCTCCGAAAGAATGAATTTTATTAGAAGTCAAAATGTCAGATATACCATGGCAATAATTCAAAAATGACCTGAACAAAATGAATTATCTTACTTTAATTGGGAAAATGTAAATAACTAATTCCTTCCTTGGCATTATTCTAGAGACACACCTGTTGAAATGTCTCGAAAAAAGGTTACCCCTGGATTTTAGTTAGAAAGGGAGAAGAAAGCAACTGTCCAATCAAAATTCAAAGATTTGTCTATCTTGGTTCGCGATAGCCTCGAATCAAGATCTAGACGTAATTGTGGTCAAACATGGAATTCCTGGGTCTACGGAAATCGGGGTAAGTCAGTTATAGAATGTGTAAAAATTAGATCTGGTTGAATTAATTAGTAGTTAAGAAGTAACCGTAATATTTTTTTTTTGTTTTTTTTTGTTTGTTTTTTGTTGCCTTCGAAATTATAATCAAGGACACCACAGGTAAATATGATTACATCGTTTTTGTGTTACACCTGCTTCGAGAAATGTGGTTGTTACAGTATCAAGGACAAGATAAAATTTAGGCGAATATCATTATATCTATAGTTGCTTTATTGGTTTTTTTTTCTGTTTTTTTTTAATAGGGTTTTTCATTTCTTTTGCAGCTCATAACAGAAAAAAATCAGCCATTAAGCAAAAGGGAAGTAACTAGCGTTAAAGTGGATGCTTACAACAAAATTTAAATTGTATACCCTATCTTGGTTACTTACACTTAAGATAAATGTTGAACTAGCACGAAAACATTAAATTTAATAGAAGAAGGAAAACAAGAAAAAAAATGAGAAGAACACACGGTTAGCT
>BMAT01012499.1:32096-45452 GCA_019649035.1 Elysia marginata
GACAAGGAATCCAAGAGGCCTAATTTTCAAAAAGTGTAGAAAATTGGACTTTAAGTTTTTTTTATTGTAGAGGTCAAAATGGCATTACCGTGTTTTAGCCACCCCTAAAACATATTAAGAATTTTGTTTTGATTTTTCTCATAAGAGGATACGATGAAAAACATTATGAATTTTCAAATGGTGCAAAAACAATTTTGAGTAAAAATTTGACCAAGTGATTAAAAATGCCCATTTTCTTAAATTGACCAACACCGCAAGTAGACTTATTTTGTGGGAGCACTACCCTTTATCAACATTTCAATATTTCTAAGTGTTTTGCTGTTTCAGAATTTTTTCTCTATATTTACCTACAGCAACTTTTCACAGGCCTTTTTTGCTTTATTGACAGGTGGACTACTTAACCTATTTTGTAAGTGAAGTGCAAGAACAAAAAGTAGAAAAACAAGCACTTCTTTCTTTTTCTCGAAAAATTCATATCCTAAATCATCAGAAAAAAAAAAGAAAGTCGAACAACGCTACTCACAAAATGCCTCCCAAACTTATTTCTCGGGAAAAAGCAGGCATAATGATTAATGAAAATAATCAGGAATAAATATTCAATGATTTACTCGTCCTTTATCTCCTCCTTTTCTCTCTTTGGTTTTGTATTTTGATTTATCAACATTACTTCGGTTTTTCCAAAAGCATGTCGATAGAAGCGGATGTAACCATTCTAATAAATGCAGTGTACACCTTGTGCAAATTTGCTTCTATTGAATGTTAACGTTATAATGCTTTTGCATAATTTAGATGGTTGGTTGTAATTGAATGTTTATATGCGATTATGGTATTGTAGCTTTAACTTTAAGTTAAGCATCAGATTCAGTCTGTACGTTTGGATTATGAATGGAATAAATGTAAAAGTAGGCCTATGTTAATAATAATAATAATAATAATAATAATAATAATATGTTGCCCTTGTGTTATACTTGTATTATTATGAATAGGATTACTGAATCTTTATATTATTCAAGGAATAAAATAGAGGTACTGATTTTCTGTTGCCAATAGCTTTTTGTTTTCTGCAGAGGTAATATGTTTGCATTTTTTTAAATGTTTTTTTTCTCTTTTTTCCTTCACCTGATCAAAACTTTTAATTTAATCCTTTTTTTTTTTTGTTCTAAGAAGTGTCAACAAGGTGTTAATTGCAATATAAATGCTTTATGATTTCATACTTATTACAGAAAATCTACGTTGCAACACAAAACATGACACAATTTTCGAAGAGTATGATCTGTTGAACAAGAATGTGTCTTGTTTCTTTTTTTTTTTTTAAGATCTGGTGTCTTTAATTGTTTAATTTTTTGAGTTTTTAAATGCAAATACAACTATTTTTAAATATCACACTTTGCGTCAAAACCTTTCATTGTCATTAATGTTTAGTTGAGTTTCTTAGACTCTTAAGTTGAAGTGATATTGAAATCCTTTTAATGGACATGCCTTTCTATTTTTTTCTCTTTCTGGTTGCTCGTCTTACCTACGCTACATCAACTTTGAATCCTAGATTTCTATAGCTTTCTCTTTGCAGTCTACTTCATCCATTTACTATCTCTTTTTTTTATAATTGTGTAACTGTATTGTTCTTGTTGTTATTTTTTTAAATTTTTGTTTTGAATACATACGTCTGAATTATTCACCAGTAACAGCAAAGAACATAACCTTAACACTATTATAAATAGCTCGTATGACATGAATGGATATTTAAAGATGTATTCGAAGGAAAAACAAATTGATTTATTCAAGTTACATGTACTGGTTATACACAATAAATTATATTGAAAATAATAAAAGAAACAAGCATAGCTTTATTTGTACATGTATCAAGAGAATCATACAGAAGAAGAAGAAGAAGAAGAAGAAGAAGAAGAAGAAGAAGAAGAAGAAGAAGAAGAAGAAGGAGGAGGAGGAGGAGGAAGAAGAGCAGCAGCAGCAGCAACAAAAACAGCAAAAACAACAACAACAAGATGAATAAAAGGACAGAGGAGGAATGGAAATAAAATCAGAACATCTACCAAAAGTAGAAAAGGACAAAAGGTGATCTTTACTTCTTTTAGGTGGATATAAAAAAAGATAAAAAAAAGGGGGATTCGCAAAAGAGGAAGGCGGAGTTAAAAGGAAAAAAAACAGGAGGAAGAAGAAGCAGGAGAAGAATAGAGAAAGCAGAAATGTAAAATAACAAAAGAGAGAGAGAGTCAAGGAGGGGAAGCCGTGAAAAAACGAAAAAGAACGAGACCAAAGCCATGTAGGCTTAGACAAAGGAAAAGAGGGAAAACGAGCAGGGAAAGCATAAAGGAGGAGGAGGAGGAAAAGTAGGAATAAAATTAAAAACAACCAACAAAAGTAGAGATTCGCCTTCCTACCTGGTGTCCTAATCTTTTTTTGTATATCATGAATGAAAGCAAAAGTTGAAGTCAGAGTTGATCCTCACGTTTTATCGAACAGGTTTTGCAAGTTTCACCTCTGTTCTCTTGCTTATATTTTTATTCTTTTTGCCTATTTGATCATAAAACTATTAAAAGAAATGTAAAGAAAAATATGTGTACATGTATAGTCTTCAACCGCCGAAGGCATGCAGTCTCAAGACCTACATACATGTATTTTACACAACAGGCCAATACATTCATAAGCAAGTTCAACAGAGTATTACAGTACGACAACCTGTTTGGTGCTAAAATACTAATATTTCACAAATTTCGAGCATCGCCTATTGGGAATGGGATTACAGCGCAAATTGTTGTTCCTGCTAGCAAACTCCATCTTTAAAGTCAATTGCTTGCGGTCAAGAACGATAATTTTTTGCTCTATTTTCATTCCCAAAAGCCAGGTACATGTAGGCCTACCAATTTTACAAGTGTGTAAACTAAGAAAAGTGTTGATAAATTGCCTACCTAAGAACCTGAGTCGTTGAGAATCGAACCCGCCACCGCTGTATCACGAGTCTCAGGCACAAGCCACGCTGCCTCCAGTCCCAAATGTACCGGTCTTCTGTAATTCATTGCACTTTGCAGTCCTAACAATCATTTACCTGACCTGTTGAGCTTTGAAATGGCGTAAATACTAAATGTATGTAAAATGCAAGTAGGAACTCTCTACACCGTAAACCTTGGTTTAACACCAGAGAACGAGAAATAAAAAGAATAGAAATAAAGCTGCTTAGCAGAATAGAAAAATAAGAGATGTTAGAAAGTGAGATTAACAGGGATGCTATTTTCTCGGACTTTTTTTTAAGCCGGAGAAACTGAATGAAGACACGAATTACAGTAAGATTAATCCTACGGACAAGGGTAATTCAATTAATGCCTCAAAAAGAAACATTTTGATTTCGAGTTCGTTTATTTACACGAAAAGTTAGCTCCAGGATTTGCGGTTATTTTCCGGAAAATTTGAGTGACATGCCCAGATAAAGGTGGCACTGGCAGATATTCAAAATTAAAGAAATTGAGAGAGCTAGAGAGGGAGAGAGAGAGAGAGAGAGAGAGAACTGCAAAGACAACGAAAGCTCAGAGCTTACTCTGTGCTACGGGGGCTGTATGTTGTATTTTTAAAGCGCAAGTTTATACATAGTTTCTTCCCCTGCTATCCATTTTTTTCCGAATCCGCAGCGGTTTGCAAAAATAATAATTTTTTTTTTTTTTAGATAGAGGATATAAATTTTAAAAATAATAGATGTTTAAATTAATTGCTACGACGTTCTTCAATTATAAATATGTAATGTTCAAACCCAGTATTAGCAATGCAGATTTATGTCACAATATTATGGTGATGCTTTCAAAACAATTGTTTTTCATTTTTTTTTATAGTGTTAGTCACATTCGTCAAACCTGCACATCAATTCCCTTGAAAAATGTGTTCAATATGTAAGAATAAATCTTTGATAATGTAGCTTGTAAATCAAACTGTGGTTTGATGATTCGGAAACAATATCAGAAGTCATTGTCAACCAATAATGATAAAAAGAAAGATTTCTTATGTTAGCAACGGTATAAACAAAGTTTCATAGTATTAATAATAAGTTTATTTTTATAGCGCCTTCCCGCTATAGGAGCTCAAAGCGCTTTACATAAAATCTAACAAACATAGGTCAACTAGTTAAAAGTTGACAGGTATATCACTCATTTAAAAGTAGTTAAATATAAAGATAAAAGCGTACATGAATTGGCATGCTTTATATAAATCAGCCATTACAAGTACTTAAATATGGCCATAGACATATAGTGTATATAAAATACATTTAATTCATTTAAATAAATTCATTTTCAAAAGCTAGGCAAAAGAGGCGGGTCTTCAAATTTGACTCAAAAGACGGCAGCGTCTTTGCATTTTGAATATATGGAAAATCGTTCCTTATTTTCGCTCCTCGATAAGAGAAGGCTCTTTCACCAAAGCTCTTCATTTTGAATCTAGGTTATAAAGCATGTTTTTCGAAGAAAATCTTAAATGTCATGTTGGGACATAAATGTACTAGTACTTGATTGAATCTTTCGAATAGGTGGGAAATTTCTGATCATTATGGCAATGAAAGGCAAGTTATGCGATCTTGTAACGTATGCTTGATGCAATTGGCAACCAATTTAGGTCTATAAGGAGAGGTGAGATGTAATCTTTTTCAAAATGAGCCTAGCAGAACTGTTTTGAACTTTTTTTTTGTAATGAAATCGATTAAGCTTGTTTTCAGTAGTACCAGCCAAAAGGGCATTAAAAATAAAATAATCTAATTTGATTGATTGTAACAAATATTATGTTTGACAGCGCCAGAGTGTCAGAAAAATGGAAACACTAAGGTGAATCGATAAAACGGAAAGAGAAAATTAAATTCAATGCAACGAAAGAATAAAGGTTTTAAGTCAGTTTCTCATTTAGACAAGAACAGGGTGACTTAAAATGTGTGAGATATAAGGTGAACAAGTCAAAGGAAGATGGTGGAACTAAGGTCAAGAAAGAAATAAAGAAAACTAATCGCACATAGGCCAGGGACCAGGAGCTCATTAATGGTTCTGACCTAACTTAACCTACCTCTGGGTGCGGAATTGTGTATCAAAAGTGCTTTAAGAGCGTCTTATTTAAGCTGCGCAATACTTTTTTTTTCGAAAATGTTTCACACAAAGGGATGCGCATTCTGCAAGTAAGAATGCAGAAGAAATTTGTGCTTCCCAACTTGACATAAGTACATGTAGATGGATGAGGAGAGAGAGAAGAGAAAAGAAAAAGAGAGAGCTGAAGAGAGTAAGAAACGAGACATACAAAATAATGTAAGATGATAGGGAATTTCTAGAGAACAAACTTATATACTCCTGGATCCAGCTCCAGAACCACACCTCTTCTCCTGCATTGATTATATCGAATCCCATGCAATCAGCGACAAACACTAGAGCCATGCTGCAGTAGGCTGTAAAACTAGGAATCGGGGGAAAAGTTGGGTCGTTTTCTCGTAGGGCAGAGATAGGCCTTACTGTCAGTGTCACAGGCTGATGTGGTACGCTAGTTAAAAGCTGCGTTGTTATCTTCGTTTAGTTGTGTTGATAAAAACTGGTGTCTTCTTAGAAAGTAAAATACGATTCGCGAGAACACAAGTTTATTCTTCTTTTTAACTAGATTATAGGATGGTGTTGGCCGCTGAACGGTGAAAGATTTTGTAAACTCTTTTTTGTTTTACCTATAGGCCCTAGTTAGAATGCTGAAAAATGTTCTGCTTAGTTTTGTTTTGTTTTGATCATTTCAAAATACTTATAATCTTTTCTATGGCTCTGAGAAAGTGAAGCTTTCTTATAATACATGTTACTAGACAGAAGATAAGGCGTTCCTTTCTTTGACTTGTAGGTTTCTTGTACAGTACGACTTTAAAAAAATCTACCAAATTTCCCCACACACAATCAGTATTGTCATTATTTTAATTGAAAGCTGCGAAGAACATCAGAAAATTATCCTGAAAAAAAAATTCATAGTTTGTTTTATACACGAGACTTTCCAACAATACTTAACATTTTTACCAAGCCACGGTACAATTGGTTTTAATTCAGAGTAGTTTCACATTTTTCTATGAGAAGTCTGAGATTTTTTAACTTGAAAGATTTTGATTAATAACAGGAGGCTTTGGGTGTTCGTTTTAAATAATACATTACTACTCAACAATTTTAAAAATTTAAAAGAGTTCTACGGTCAAACCATACAGGCATAGATTATGTCTTACTTTTATCGTTTACTGTGAGGTTAAAGAATTTCTTCACATCATACTATAGTTAATGAAAACTTTATTCGAAAAGTGGTATCTTAATCTGACCACAAAACAGAGAATGGCTAATTTCCATACATTTGTGCCCAGTAGATCTATAATAATATAAAAGAGAGTAACTCACGTTAGAGAAGAATTAAATTATATTATGTGGTTTTGCATAAAGCTAATTTAAAAAAAAATCTTGATTGAAAAGTGTACCGCAAATAAAAAAAGGAAACTACATGAAACTTTATGAAAAGATGATCGTGTGGACCTATTTCGTTGCCCGCGCGCTTTGCTGTATAACAAACGCGGTACCGGTATTACACTGTGAAGTGTGATCACTAACTTGTCTTCTACTCGACTGGTACTTTTTACAACCTTGGCTTATGGTCGTATACGAGAGATATCCTGCTATAAATAATGGCCGATTTCGACACCTCGAACGTTTTCTTCTATCCAGCCAAACCTGGACAAAATGCAATTCAGGTGGGTAAAGAAACTCTTTTAAAACTGTTTTGTTTTTGGTGAAATGTGTTGATTAAAATAAAGGTCCTGATCCCGTATGTCTGTTTGTCTGTCTATCTTTCTTTCTATGTGTCTATTCATCTAGGCCCTATCTAAAGTGGAAATGATTTAAACGTAAAGTCAAAACGTTTCATAAAGGAAAGTCTTGCTTTAAAACTTACTCGTTTGACAGTACCTTTGTTGTCTTTCTGAATGCTTTTGCAATGGTTTAAGTCAATGCATGTTTTCGGTCTCGAGGTGTTGACCGTTCCCAGATTCCACTTGACCTATCCATCTATTTATCTCATTACAGAAGTTTGGTTTCGCACGTCATGAAAGACAGTGCACAATTAGACCCTTGAAAAAGAAACCTATACAAGTACAAAAAAATCATAAATTCTACTGGTCTAATTATGGCTATTATTATGTCTTTAGGCATTGGATGTAAATGAGTTTGCGAGTGGTCATTTTTATAAATTTTATGAACCATGGAAAGTTAAATGTAAAAGACATTAGTTATAAGCTTATCTATACTAGTATTTTGCTTGTTTGTCTTTTCAAAGTTATAACGCTAATTGTTACTGTTAGTGATATCATACATCTTTTAAATGGCTCTTTTTTTTGTTTTCTTTTATTTGTCTGATGTAAGTTTTTTATTGGATGTTTGGGCTGTAGAATAATTGTACAAGAAAGGCTGTAACTGGCATTAGTCCATTGGAATCATTGGAGAATTTTAGCCGCACCAGGACCCTGGCGCAGACATTATTTGAATTTGACGGTTCTTTGAAGCGGCATTGACTAAATTGCCCTACTGAGCCAACGAACAATTGTGAAAGCAGGTGGCTAAATGATTTTGGCACAATCGCGAGAGATACGTATGCTTAGATCTAATTTTCAGATCGCAGGCTGAAAGATTTAAATTTATATCCTAATAACAAATGCAAGCTAGGAAATATTGCACGTATCAAAATTCTCATAAGTTTAAAATACAATAACCAAACTTTAAACTTTGACTGCAACTGGCTCAGTCCAAATGGTCTTTTGCGAAATAGATAGAATCTATACGATTGATTTACTTTTAGCAGTGGGTTCATGAGTATACAGTAAATATCTTATACATCATTTGGAATCTTTTTAGAAACTTGATGTCCCTATGCTCTCCATAGATAATAGAGTTTCATAATAGAATGGTTTTATAATGTCTATGGCTACAATCATGACGATATGTAGCTTTTTAACATCATATCAAAGATACAAAAAAACGTAGGTCTATGGTTTATTTTTCTTCAGAAAGCATCGCCAATAATGGACATCTAGGTTATTACTAGCAATCATTCCTCTTTGATAACACTGGCTTTAGCCGCGGTATCTCCTGCTCATATTATAAGGGGATCGAAGCACCCTTTCCCTAGGCCACTTTGGAGAAGCCTCCTTATCAGGGGAGGATCTAATCAGTGATTGGGAATCAATACATCGACCACCGATCGTTTGTGGCATGGGAACGTGGGGGCTGGTGCTACATCGGAACAAGAATTGATTATCGTTGGAGAAGAATAAAGACTTGTTGATGTTCGAAACCGTGAACGATAAGACCATTGCTGCTAACAATTTTTGTTGGAAATAACTTTGTAGGCTCTATTATTCTCTCAGACTTCATTTTTTTGTTTCTGAGAATCTTTTAGTATTAACAAAGAGAGTTTCAGATTTGTCATATTCGTAAACTTATGAAATGGTTGAAAAAAAAAAAAAAAGAAATATCCCTTTTGGTTTGCTTCTTGCGCCTTCTCACTTCAGTTTACAAAGACTCTTACACTTAACAGATATCGAGCGACTTAACAACTTAATGAAAGCAACGTTAACAACAGCAAAATTCTCGGCTCGTATGACAACAGCGACAAAGATAATGGGAATAGTAACTATAATAAAAATAATCATAAAAATTATTATAATAGTATGGTAAAAAATAATAATAATCACAAGAAAACAACAACAAAAATGATAACGATAATAAAGGTAGAAGTTTCTGAAACTTTATAAAATTTATAATGATCACATTGATCATGCTGTATTGCGAATGTTGCTGTTGGATACTGTTATTATTATTATTATTATTATTATTATTATTATTATTATTATTATTATTATTATTATTATTATTATTACTATTACTATTATTATTATTATTTTTACTACAACTCTTCTTCTTCTTATTATTACTATTACCACCTCTACTGCTGCTACTTCTACTACTACTACTACTACTACTATTACTACTACTACACTAATAATAATAATAGTAATAGTAATACCAATAGTGGTGATAATGATAATAATAATAATAATGATGATAATAATAATAATAATGATAATAATAATGATAATGATAATAATAATAATGATAATAATAATAATAATAATAATAATAATAATAATAATAATAATAATAATAATAATAATAATAATAATGCAAATAATAATAATATTAATGTTAATTTAATAATAATAATTATTATTATTATAGTTATAATAATAGTGTGACATTGATTAATACTTATTATTATTATCTGGCTATATTAAAACTACTTTTCGATTCACAAGCTCCAACGACAGTTATCGTAATTTTCAGATTTCCTTTGGCTCAATGAATAACCCTGGCGGTTTTAGACTCCTTCACGCGTCATCAAGCCATGTTTTTTTTTACGTGTAAGAATGGACCCTATGACCTAGGTATTTTATTTCATTTACATTGCACTGGTCATAGAATGAGATCAAGCTTCCATAAGAAGAGATAATCTTATGATTGTATACCGGTACATAAAACTAGAGCTTATAGTCCGCTGCGCGTGTGGTTCTTCTGTGAATGCGCATGCTATTTTGAGCACAGACAACTTTTTTTCATTCAGGGCGAGACGTTCTCAGGAGCTTCAGACGTAATTAAGTTTTTCTGGCTTTTAGCTTCATGTATATGATCTGTGAAAAAAAATAAAGAAATAAAATGTACCTACAGACCTAGAAAAAACGTCATTTTTTTCAAGGAAGGCATACTTTTTAGCTCTAAAAATATGGACGAAACAAGTAAGGTGTCAGCTAATTTTTTCCCCTTTTTTCCGGCAGATAGATTGATATCTAAATTTGTAGGTACATTTTATTTCTTTATTTTATCTCATCATACATATTTTACATTGTTTATAATAATACTATTGCTTTTCTTTTATTGTTAGTCCTGTGCCTATTTATATATGTGTCTTACACGTTTTTTTTATAATATTTTTTTTTGTCTGATGAAGGCGTAAAGCCGACAGGTAACTTGTTTCGTCCATATTGTTAGAGTTAAAATATATAGGGCCTACCAACCTTCCTTGAAAAGATTTAACTTGAGGTAAGTTTTAAGTTGTTCTTCCAAATGATTGACAACCTGATCGTGTTTGATCAGAACTAATGTGAAAATGGTTCACATTTACGGTTTGCCTTATTGCTTTTCTTTTTTTTTTTTTTGTAGAAATATCACTTTATCACTCAGCTGTTGCAAATTAAAGTATAAATTTTCTTAATTTTGCAAATAAAAAATCACCAAAAGAAGGCGTATACTATAATAAATATATAAATTTATCCAGCAATTCAAAAAAGAAGGGAATTGTTTTGCCAGAGGAATGCCGAGGTTAAAAACCAAACCACAAAAAAAAAACCCTAGATACTTTTCTACCTTGGTAAAGAAAACAGCTCTTTGAACTCTAAGTCCGGCCTGCACTTTAATTATGTAAGAATCTATTGACTTTTGAAACCAAGGGATTTAGCATCGGCGCAATTATAACCATAATTTATAACACCAGCCTAAAAATGATAGGTTGCCATACATTTGTCGCTATTGCTGTAGAACTAGTTTAAATCTTCGGCAGTGTTCTACACATCGGGGCATCTATAACACGTAAGGACTTTTAATATTAAATTAGATTTTAAATAACGGTATCCCAAAATGAAAAGAGCATTGTGAATTCCTATAAACTCATCAATCTCTACAGATCTGCATTAAAAAAATGTTAGCATAAAAAAAAACCCACACATGAATTCTTTCTTTTTTCCATTCTCTCTCACACCCACTTTTTTCTGTCTTTTTTCACCTTTATCTACCTCACTGCTTGTTCATCTAAACGCCTGGCTGCCGGCCTCTGTCTCTGTCTCTGTCTCTGTCTTTTTCTGTCTCTGTCTGTCAGTCTCTCTCTTTCTCTTTGTTTCTCTTTCTCTCTTTGTCCGCCTTTCACTCTCTCTCCTCGTCTTTGTATTTTAGATTTTCCATTTTTCTGTTTATACGAGTATTTCGTTCTGTTTCTACGCGTCTGTCTACCTGTCGCTTTATCCACTTATCTGTCCATCTTTTGTTTTATTTTGGCTGCTTCAACGATTCTTTATTTCCATCCCCCCTTCTTCCTCTCTTTATATCTCTGTTTTTCTGCATGGCTTTCCGTTTGTCTACATGCCTGTCCGGTTTATTCCCTCTCCTTCTCAGTCTGTCTGACCCCCCCTTTTTTTCTCACCCTTCTACCTTCTCTTTATTACTCAGCGATACCTATAATTATTTTTTCGAACCTTATCACTAAAGGGTGGTACATGTACTTCACCCTCACCAGCAGTATCTCTCTAGGTCTGTGTCACAATGTCTTAACCACACAGTAATATTTGACCTGCCTGGACGGGGTGTCATAAAACTGACATTAATACTCATTTCTAGTGGAGCTTAATAGTAATCTTCCGCCAGCAAAAGGAAGGAAAGCTGCCTAAAAACGCAGGAATTTACTCGAGGGCGTAGATATTCCATAGAATAAAAATTTATTTTGTACTGTCTTCAATTTCACCATCCGAACGCGCCTACTTGGATTACATAGCCCTATCTATAGACTTCATATCCAAAAGTTTCCTGTAGCCTGATTCTCTTATGCTTTTTTTTTATTTGTAGACACAAGGAAAGCAAAATAGTCTGCATACATGTAAATGCACAGCTACTAAAACATCGAATCGGTGGTATCGGAGTTTTAATTCACGCGTGTATGTTTATTTCTGTTTGCTCTCCTATTCTATTTTTTTTTAAAATTCAAAACAAGTACAAAATTTGGCTGAAAATTGTATATGGCTCGAGCTTGTAGCCTCCTTAGCAGAATGGGTTGCCGCGCTAGAGGTTCACATAATTTTGTACTTGTAGGGTACATTTTACACCCAATGTCAATGTAAAGGAATGGAAAGCTGTGGTTAAGAGATCATCTACTGCGCCCCGACGGATCCCAAATCTAAGGGATAGGTAAAGGTAAAGTAAAAAAAGTCAATGTAAAATACGGATATACAAGGTATTAAGATATATACATTCTCAAATTAGGCTTATAAACGGATACTTTTTTGCTTTTTCTAAATTGCATTCCAATATAGGTCTACATAAATATGCTTAATAGACATAAGCAATTAACTCGCGCGAGATCAAACAAAGTCACCACCAGTACAACGGTACCATAGCCCTACCATCTTCCTGCTCTACTTTGGCCCTGTTCTAAGCGAATCTTATTAAACCAATGTTAATTGTAGAGATGCGCTTTTTTACATATATAATACTGTTGTGCTGATTCTGGCATTTTATCTAACCTCTAAGGCTAGGTGTATAAGTTTGGGTTCTGGAACTTTTCTGAAAGACTAGCTCAGTAATGGCGTTCAATCATTAATGAACCGCGTTCATTCGTGGAGTGTCCGAATGAGAAATTGCAGAGGTCGACAACGGCCAGTTTCGGCCCATTAGACACACGGTACGGGGTCAAGCACAAAGCCTTCCTATGATAGCCCTAGCCATCTGAGCGTATATATAGTGAGTGGGACGGAACTATTTAATTCTGTATGTTCTTTTCTACGTGCGCGACTTTTAGACGAGTCTTTGAATGTAAAATCATTAACGTTAACAAGCGAGTTCGTTTCCATTTAGAGATGTTATACTAGGGTGCCAAACTGACTTTAATAAAGGGCCACTGGAGGTCCCTGGACTAGAAAGATAGAGATAGATAAATGGAGAGAGAAAGAGAGAGAAGGAGAGGTAGAGTAGAAAAACAAGGATAAAGGGAAAAGAAGAAGAAGAAAGAGGGACAAACAGGGACGAGAGCAAGACAGTCAAACAGAAGGCGATAGGGATAGACAGACGAGGGGGTAAATGCAGAGGACAGACCTACCATAGATCCACAAACGCAAACACAGAGAGATATATAGAGGAGGGGGGGGATTCAGAAGAGAGGGGGAAGAAAGACAAATTAGAGATACAAAATAATGGAAATAGAGAATTTAGAGATATATAGACAAAGACATAGAGAGTGAGAATGAGAGAGGGAGAGATCGAATATGGCGATAGGTAAAGAGTGTATTGTTTAAAAAATATAGATTGCAATCATTAAAAAGAGAGAAAACCGGAATAACTAAATCACGAGAAGCACTGTGAGGAGAGGATGGAGGTGAGGTCATTTTATATTTTGAACAGACTGCTAACATTTGATGCAAGAGTTTGAGAGGGATTGAAATGTAGAGAAATGGCATAGGATGAGGGACAGTAAAAAGAAGAGAGAGAGAGAGAGAGAGAG
>BMAT01012499.1:69086-79231 GCA_019649035.1 Elysia marginata
TATCTATCTATCTATCTATGTATTTATCTATCTATCTATCTCTCTCTATAATATCAATCTATCTATCTAATCATCTACTCTTTCTTTCGCCCTCTCATAAAAATAAAGCTTTTGCCTCCCACTGACTTGCATTTTTGCTGAAAATTTCTACTTAATAATGATACAGATTTTTCATGTAAGTACCTGAAATTTTTGGTGATTTTTAAAGTTTTGCTTGTACGCTAATTAAGTAAAAAAAAGAATTCTGGGCGGCTCACAAGTTGGTTAATGAAAATTGGGAAACGGAGTGACGAATTTGATTTTCAATCCCTTTGTTCATGTTTAACTCTTCGATTCAGAATGCGTCAGGAGATGGTTTGGAGTTCGATGATCTGAGGAAAGAGATATGGGAATGGAAAATGCGCTACGTCGATGTAAGTCTAGCTCAGAACAAATAAGATGAAAACAAAATGACGATGATAATAAATCACAAGAAATGATGATGGAAGAAGGCGACAACGTCGAGGTGATGACGATGTTAATGGCAAAGACAAAAACAGTCATGACTTTCAAATGAGTCCTCTTAAAAACCCACTAGGTCACTTAAAAATTCATTTACTATCATGGGTATATTGCTGGTGCGTGCATCTAAAAGCTGTGTAAACATACAAAGTCGATGCGACCCCTAAATGTTCACTTTTGAAAAAAAAATATAACTGAAAATTCCTAGTAAAAGTCAAGGAAATACTAAACAGGAAGTCCAATTATCTTAAAACAGCTTTCAAGTGACTGAGCCGGTTTTGCTAGTGGATTCCTCTTTTTATGACAATGATGATGAACATGATTCAAAGACATTTAAAATGATATATTAAAACCAGGTAGGATGATGATGGTGATGATGATGATGATGATGACGGTGGTGATGATGGTACTAGAAATAACAAGGCAACGACGACGGCTGTGACAATGCTAACAAATAAAATGATGATGTTTATAATGATAAAGTTGATCATTATTACCAAGGTGACAGCAATGACTATTAGAGAAAAGAAATGGAAAAAAAAAACCAATCAATTCCTATTTTGTTCGACATAGTTTGTCACACAAAGAAAGTAAAAGCCTCCAAAATAGTATTGGCGACACAGAAATTCTAACTAATAAAAAAAAGTAAGTGTATTCGCAATTTAGGGGAGTATTTATACTCTGATGTGTCTATCGGAAAACCACGTAATAAAAACCTCATGATCTATCCGTTTCCGTCAAAGAAACATCAGTAAAATCCTTGATCTGATTGATTCGAAGTCTACAACACAATGTGATTGTCTATTCGTAGTGAACATGTTAGATTATTGGTGTCCCCAATATTCTAATGGACAGGTTGCAAAAGATTCTGAATGGGCTAGCTAGATCAATTACCTTCTCTAAGCCCAGAGACCACATTTAAGCCCTCCTTAAATCCCTAAATTGGCTGGCAGTTAAAATAAGAATAGATTTTAAAACTTCTATTTTAACTTTTAAACGTCTTACTAGGTTGGCACTTCTTTACTTATCCGAAATGCTTGAAATATACACACCTTTCCATTCATTTCGGTCTCAAGATATTCTTTTACTTCAAAATGTAGCCTCTCTATAGCTAAATGATCATTCTCTGTAGGTTCCTCAAAAGTCTGGAACAATATTGATGAAGAAGTGAAATTGAATAAAAAATTGAAGACTTTAAAAATACTTAAAAAACGATGATTTTTAGAGTAGCCCACGATTAGTTTGCGTCTATTTTTTCCACTTAAATTAACGTCAATACTTTTGAATGTTATGTTTTACCTTGCTAATTAGTTTTGTAATGTTATTGTGTTCATATGGCATCTAAGCTTGCTTTGAAACGTTTAAATCAGTACAATTATTTTTCCAGCGCCTCAGAGCACTTGATTGTGGTTTTAAAATTATTCTTATATTTATTATTATTATTATTATTATTACCGGTATTATTATTATTATTATTATTATTGTTATTATCATTTATTGTTGTTTTTATTATAATTATTATTATTATTATTATTATTATTATTATTATTATTATTATTATTATTAGTAGTAGTAGTAGTAGTAGTAGTAGTAGTAGTAGTAGTAGTAGTAGTAGTAGTAGTATCCCTATGCAATGTTGTGATTATCCTAACATTGAATATAAGCAGCCATAGAAGAGGAAAAAATGTGAGTGCTATGCCGTATTCACACTTTACTGTTTCATGAAGAGCTAGAAGTTTTTTAAACTGCCTCATTCTTTGAAAGTAGTTTTCAAATTCATTGGGAATCTATTGCAAATTCGTTTTGTGTTGTGTTTTTTCAGGTTGATGCTATCCTTCGAAAGATGAAGGTGAGATTTACAATTGAAATAAAAACCAAACACTTTGTTAAAAACAACAGCGTACTACATATATATTTTATTTTCAAAAAAGTTCTTTATCGTGTTATTTAAGCTCTTACTAAAAGCCATCTAAAGCCATATAATTATTAAATTCTACCATGAGTTTTTCTACCTGATATGCTTTACCAGTCTTATTTAGTTAGGTTTTCTATTTCATTACCAATAATTTATTTGAAAACATTTTGTGCATTAAAAGTTGCACAAAAAGAAGCAGGAGATAAAGGCTGGGTCATTTATTTCACTATCTTGTGAAGAAACATACTCCGGGACTGTTTCATGAACATTAACAAAATTCTTTAAGAATAGTTCCCCTTTGGTAATAGTGAGTTTTCGGCTCAGATTCAGCACTAGAGTTATAAGAATAAACTACCTCACGTCCACAAAAGATTTAGCTGGTGAGCCCACCTGTAGAATTTACCTCACAAGGGAGATGAGTCCTGAAACAACCCACATACTCATCTATCTTTGAAATTGACCTCTGGTCATTATGCTTTATTTTCCTTTTCTTTTCAACCAGGCTGACCTAAAAGTTGATGCTCCAGGCAGTGCACTGACCGAGTTTAACTACGACCAGCACTTTGGACGATGCTATGGTTTGTTACTGTTACTAATAATATTACTGAGGAACTTTCTTCAGTGGGGTGATCCGATGAAAACCTTTCGATAGAAGTTGATAGATAGCTAGCACATTGTCTAAAGCTAAGACCTGATCACAAGATTAGATTAGATATGGATAAAATGATTTGGTAGATAAGTATCAAGATATATAGGTAGATAGATCATATGTGTGAAGTCTAGATTTGACTTATTTTTGTCATTAAAACGTTGTTTCGCGACTCCACACATAGTTTCAAGCAATATTCGAAAGAAATGTTGAGCTATTTCTTCTATTGTACAAACACTACGTAAGTAGGGAGATAGACATATAGATAACTAGGGTAATAGAAAGGTAGGTAGATGTATACAGATAGATAAGGTGTAAGGTTGACAGACAGAAAATAAATAAGCAGAATAATACACGATATTTAGATATAAATATGAATTAACTTAATGAATTGAAATTTTAAAGAAAAAGCTTAAACTTGGTTTTAAAAGTAATATTGCAATTATGTCTGAATATCATTTTTAAAGTTTTCAAGCTATGCATTTATCTAAGACAACATTCTAAGACCTGATTTACTGGGATAACACACTCTTAAGATAGGACTTTTTAAGTCCCTGTTTCATATAGCTTTGATTACCGGCAGCCTTACAATCTCACTTGTACTCAAAATTACAAAAGACTGTATTTGGTGAATGTCGAGCAAGAATACGATCCTGCCCGATTGGGCGTGATGGTTACAGTCAAGTCCCTTCTAGTAAGCCTACTTGTTTACACAATGCCTTGAAATTTGTTCCAGACTTGCGTGCAGGTCAAGTGGTTGAAACCTCTGGTACAGCCATGGGTGAAGATGGCCCTTACTGGAAAGCACCACCATCTTATACAAGCAGACAGGAGGTAATACTATTAATTTTGCGCTAGTCATAGAAAATCTTTCCCATTTTCTCTCTCTCTCTCTCCTCAGTTTGTTTTCTTGCCAGTAAACAATACAAAATCACCCCACCCAACTTCTGCCCCCCCCCAGTCAAAAAGGGGGAAGAAAAGAAGAAAAATTCAATGCCTCGTTCATCTTTGTCTCTATCTCGGCCTCGCTAATCATCTTTTGAGACAATTTGAACGAACAATGAATGACTATCACTCCAGTAGAATGAGTGGAAATCATTTTCAAAATTTACGGTACAGTTTTGATCAAAGTAAATAATAAAACTCCATGCCAAAAAATAATTAAAAAAATGGCCGAAAAAAATTGCGCAGTTAGCACCCTTGGTCCATATATTTTGTTTAAAAAAATTTACATGTTTCTTCTACTGAACAAAAGTAAAAAGGATTAGCCTTTAAAACTAAGGATTGTCAAACTATAAAAAATGTATATCATAACCAGAGGCAGATGAATAGCTTCCAAGTCATCTAAAAAATCATATCTTAAAAAAAAAAACAACCTCTGCACTCACTTTCCTATTTGTTCCTATGCTCAACCAGAAGTTTGAACCACAAAACTCGCAGGTGAATGCCAGTAGCCTGACCGCACAAACCACTGCGCTACCTCAGCGACCAGGGTCTGTGGTCTCATCCAGCATAAGCAACAACGTCACTAGCCCTGAATTACCAGTGTACAGAGGGGGAAATCATGGCGACCAACCAGGAATAGAGATTCTGTCTAGGGCTGCCAGTCCAACAAACCCCAGACCAACACATGCCCTCACAGGTTCTAGAGAAAAAGCAACGGTCGCAGACTTTGGTTTGGATGGCTGTGTTTCAGTGAAAGCCGAGATTTGGGAACCGTATGGAATGGTCATTAACAACGAACCATCGCAAGACACTCGAGTTTCTTCTAAAGAAAGGATCGTTGCGGCGCACAACGTCGAAAACTGGGTTTTGACTTCTTCTCAACCAAGCCGCCATGGGCGCTTAAAAGGGCCTTTAAATGACCACGATTCTCGCAGTAATGTTTCTTCCATGGCCGTAGAAGAGAGAGAAAAACCAGAAGCAAAACTCAAAGCAGAGCACTCGCTCAAGGTAAACCAGGACACGTCAAAGCTTTTTTATTCACCAAAGAACAGTGGAATAGATACTGGTCCTTTAAGACGGTTTAACCCTGGGATAACTTTGCCTGATTCACACCGAGAAGTTTGGATGAATTCTGAGGCGGAGGAGGCTGCTGAGAAATCGAAAGGTAATTCCTATAAATACAACCGGAATCCTCAAACTCCATCTCCTGATTATACTTGCACACCGCCTGCAGATTATGACTCAGATCTTGATGAACAAAGTGAAACCAATCCTCATCGCCCTCGAAAACAGTCATTGCCGTCAATGTCTCCTCAACATGCCACTAATATCAAACCAAAAGAGACTGCCCCTCAACATAATGGCATGGCTCCATATAGTTCGTCCACGTTAAAATCGAACTTTCAACGTTGGCCTGCTCTGCGGAGAAAAAGTCTCTCGGAAGCTTCTAAGCCCATCGTAAACCCCATTGTTCCAGTAGAATCGTCTCATGAGGAATCCGAGCCTCCACCACCGCTTCCTCCTCTCAGAGTGGTCTATAATTCCTCTGATAACGCCAGAACTTCACTCTCCCCATTTTCTTCAGGACACGCCATAGAAAGTTCAAAAGCAACGCCACAAAACAATGGAAGTAAATATCTAAGACATTTTGAGTCAAATCAGTTCACTGGCAAAAGAGAAAACTCCGCTCATCAAGGTCAAACATTGTTGTTCGGTATAGATGTTGATAAAACAGAAAACACTAGCACGATTGAAACTAAAGAAAATTGTGCTGCTACGAATTCATGTGTGGAGGCTGTTTCTGGGATAACTAGTCAGAATGCTTACATTACCGATAATAATTCGTATTGCCTTGCTGGCATTCCTTCAAATAGTTCATCGAAAAATAGTCACATACCCAGAGAGAACTCCAAGCCAACTGCATCGCACGATCTTGTCTCAACTCCGATAAAACCGCATCAACGGTTTGAGCCTACCAATGTTGATGGTTCTCAAAGAAATACTGCAACGACAACCATCACAATATCTTCTAACCAAAGTTCTGTCATACCTGGAGAACCAAGAACTGCCAATTTTGCTGGAACAAATGAACAGCTTGTGAAGGAAGGCTTTTTGTATAATGAAAAGAAGGAAAGAACGGCCTTTGACAAATTCAACCCTGCAGTTCAAGATGCAGGAGTCTCGATGGCCATCACAATTACATCTCCTACTCCGCCCCAAACTGTTTCAGGTGTAAACGGGCCGGTTTCCTCCGAAAACTGCTTCAATTACACGCCCAAAAATGAACACAGGAACGACAACCACCAACAGTCTTGCTCTCAGAAAAATAAAATACTGATGACTCCTATGCCTGAACAATGTGTGGACATACAAAACCGGAATAAAACAACCAACGCGAACTGTATAGACACGCTATCACCTTGGGGTTATGTACAACCTGAAATAAGCCAGGCTTCACAAGAATCCGATAAAGTTTCAGAACAGAGCCCCACTGGGTGTGAGGGTGAGAAGCCAGCACCTCATGGACCTGCCACCCACATCAAACAAGACAGCATGATCTCCTACAGCTCTGAAATTGGGCGAGTACTTGGGGAGCTGGACCATACACTGGAGACCCACGGCTGGCAGGCTACACTCAAAGAACAAGTGAAGAAACCTAGGCCGCCCTTAGTGGCTTACGTTTAGGTTTAGCTGTTTTCTTGTTACCCAACTGTTGTAGCCCATGTTATCATAAGTTACCCAATTATTGTAGCCTATGTTATCATATCTTTTAGCCTACATGTATCTTTAGTGTACTGTAAGATTAAACAATTGGCCATATTTTCATAATCACCACCACCACCACCATCACCACCATCATCATCACCACCACCACCACCACCATCATCATCACCACCACCACCACCATCATCATCATCCTCATCATCATCATTATCATCATCATAATTATCTTCATCATTATCATCATCGTTATATTTTTTAGTACATCTAAACAAAATCAAAATCGTTTTAATTGCAACAGATTTCATTTTCAGCTCAATTAGAGAGGATGGGAGGGTTGCAAGGAAAAAAAAATTACTTTGTCGTTTGAAATAACAACGACATTTTATTAAGTAAGGGGTAATTTGATTTATCAACTATGGTTTAACAGGATTTTCTTAATAGGTTCATTGACATTGTTGCTGTTATTGCATTTTATTTCTGTTTCAAATTTCGTGTAGGCCTATAATACACGTATACATTTTTATATGTATGGCTAATTAAGTAATACGAGGTCCGTTTCATAAATAAGTTTCCCACCTCCATAAATTAACAACCAAAAGGCATAAGATGATGAAATTTGGCACAGATTGCCTTTAATATCTGACCTATTCAACGTAACATCCACCATTGTTGGCGCATTTCTCTATCCGTTGTAACCAGTCTTTAAATGCAGTGACGTAAGAACATTTGTCCAGGTTCTTTATTGCTACTTTCGTAGCCTGAATAATGTCCTCTTCTGTTTCAAATCGCTGGCCGCGAAGATGTTCTTTCATTTTAGGGAATAGGTGAAAATCACAGGGGGCAAGGTCAGGTGAATAGCGAGGAATCTCCAGCAGTTCCCACTTGTAGCCAGCCAAAACGTCCGTCACTGCCCCAGCCGTATGGACTGGCGCATTGTCGTGGTGAAACAAGATGCCTGACTCCAACAGCCCGGGTCGTTTCTTTCGAATGGCAGGTCTGAGTTTGTCTTGCAGCACCCTCTTGTAGTACTGTGCATTGATTGTGGTGCCTATAGGTACAGGCCAGCGCAGAATCTCACCATTCATGTATTGAAAGATCATGTGCATGACCTTGAGAGCCCCTTGTTTGCGTCGAACTTTCTCTGGACGAGGCTCATCAAAGTCTGTCCATTTCGAAAACTTCTTATTATTATTCAGTTTGTTGGTTAGAACTCTAAACATGGACGTTCTATACATCGATGTTTCCGTAGAAATCTCCTCACAAGTTTTTCGTCTGTCATCACTCAATAAAACGAGAACTTTAGAAATGTTTGCATCCCCGCATGCTGTCAAAGGTCGGCCAGGACGAGGTTCATCTTCCATGTCATCTCGTCCCTCTGAAACAGCTTTTACCCACTTTCTTACCGTCTGAATAGAAGGAGCATTTTCTCCTAAAACAGTCATTTGATCTTTGTGAATGCATGATGCATCTTTTCCCAAAATAACAGAAAATTTTATGATAACACGGATGTCATATCTTGAAAAATTTTGGTGTGCCGGTGAGCTTTCTATTATGCCGGCCATTTTGCTCCAACGGACTTCAGAAAAGTAAATGCTATTTTGTATCCGATCAACATAGAGCCATGAAATTTCAATAGGAATTTTCAAAAGGTTTGATCCTTAAGTGTGCCAAATTTCATGCACATAGCTTACACGGTTTAGATTTTAAAGAGTAGGGAAACTTATTTATGAAACGGACCTCGTATTAAGAAATGCAGAGGGACATGGTATAAACAATGTTTCTCTCACTGATAAGGCGGTGGCTGCCGAAGCTACTATAAGTCAAAGGTTAAATGTTACTAAAGGCAGACATTTCGGGCATTTCCACTTAAAGCCTACTTCTCTCCACTGCTAATTTTATACCTTTCAAATCTTTCGATCTTGCCATACACAGAGAAATTCACTTATTTAGGTAGCAACAGACAGAGGAGCAGGAAACAACATTGTCAGCAGGATAGGTGAGGCCAGAAACGCAGTCAGGATGCTGAATCCCGTATGGTTATCTCAACAATACAAATAGTGCACCAAGCTAAAATTATATAGAAATTGTGTTCTCTCAACCCTGCTCTACGGATCAGAATGCTGGCGCATGACAGAAAATGACCTAACAAAATTTTTATTCTTTCACACAAAAAAGCCTTAGAAAAATCGTAGGATCTTTTGGCCTCGAATAATATCAATACAAGACCTTCTTGATCATTGCCAACAGGAGAGCATAGAATTATATTATTGTACAGAAAAGATGGAGATGGATAGGCCATGTATTGCGCAAAGACCAGAATGCTATCCAATGGCAAGAAGGGCAGTACATAAGTAAGTAAAATCTTTCGATCACTGATATTTACAATTTTTCATCAAAATAAAAAAATTCGATGTTTATTATTTCTCCCTTTTTAGACTACTTGATTGTGAAAACCTTTCTTGAAACTCTGAAAAACACACTAAAGAGAAAAATGTTAAAACCAATCTCTGTAATGATAATAATAATAATAATAATAATAATAATAATAATAATAATAATAATAATAATAATAATAATAATACTGCTGCATTACACTTTACTTTAAAAACCGCTGGAAAGTTTTTGGTTACAAAGCATATGGTGAAAAAATTATTTGTTGAAGAAAACAAATTAGTCCCAAGAGAAAATGCTAACAATTACAGAAAATGCTTGAGACGAAGAACAAAAAAAGATTTTTTGCGCTACCGGCCTGCTCAGGGGTACAAAGCCCATAGCCGAGGAAATACAGGATGGCTGATGGGCGACCAGGGCACGTCAGACAATCTTCTGCTTTAAAACCCATTGCTACCTATGAGTGTTATTACGTCATACATTATTGTTGTTGGCGTGCAAGGTCTCTAATGTCTCAAATCAAAGAAGAGAACCTGGATTAGGACACAAAATCCCATGATCTAGAGGCATACACCTGGCTTTCGCACCAAGAGCTTTTACTTTTGGTTCCTGGCTTGGCAGGTCATCTTTTAGTCGTTGAGAAAGACCATGACAAAATATTATTTCTAGTCACAACTAGGCACTCAAAGAGTACCCAACTACAGGCAGCAAAAGATCTTGTCAGTACACTAGATACGACTTGTTGTTTAACTGGTAGCCCATTGTGTGTTAAGAAGATGTATTTATTGGGAGTGACCGGTTGGAAAAGCCTCATAGAGTGCTAAGAGAAGAGCGTTTTAAAGGATAAAAATTTACTTAAAAAGAGTTCTTTGCCTTACTTTATTCAACTGTTGAAAAATTGCTTGTGTTTAAGTAATTTTGTTCATGAAAAGTAAAGAAGGCCTACTGACGCCAAAAGGCTTTCTCTCTTTTTTATTTCTTATTTATGTTTTTTGGCTCTCCTACTATTTTTCACATTAA
>BMAT01012499.1:116912-132127 GCA_019649035.1 Elysia marginata
TAAAATGTGGGTCTACAAATGAATAAAAACAGACATCTGAGATGCCATTACTTTTTTATCATTGCGTAATTGAAAAAAGTTTGGGATAAAAAATGCCACTAAACCTTCAATATGCTATAAAATTTGCTCACCTTTGATTTTGTACAAAAGAAAAGCACAATTTTGAAGGGCTTATTGTTTTTGTTTTGTTTTTTAACTTGTGTTTAATAAACTTCAGGGCAAACTGCTTCTTTAAACATGGTTTTCTTAAAGGATCAATTAGGTCATCTGCTTCTGGATATTTAGTAGGTCTTAACTTCTTTTACTCGTTATTAATTCTGTAAACTTTATTTCATATCCTGCTGGTTTGTACAGTTTTGTTTCCATACATCTTTAATCATATCAAATAGAATTCCAACAGATAATAATTTGTTTGAACATGCATTTTCACAGTGACTGACCTGACCATAGGCTTGTGATGCTTGTTTGTCAGCAAGTACATAAAAGGGAGTGCAGTGTTGACTGGTTTCAGAATCCCAATGTCCTCCACATCTGCTTCACAAAGAAGCAGCTTCTTGTCCAGGTGATGAGCTCTCTTCCATACACCTTTCACCTGTGAGAAAGAAAAAAAAATATGTGCTCATCAGTGCACAGAAATCCATGATTGATTAATGAATATAGGTGAAAAAAAAATGATGTAGACAGAAATCAAACATTAAATAGTATTGAATATTTTTCTCTTAATGTAGCATGAAAAGCTAAAAAGACTACTGAAAGTGCTTATCTCTCAAGCTCAGGACTTGACTGAATTAAAACTGGAAACGTTAACATTGTCAAACAAAATATGAATACAAGAAAAGGTTGAGCTTTTTCAAAGGAACTTTTTTTTTGTTTAAATCAAACAGTGAGTAAAAAAAAATTAACTATAGTTTTTTGTTTTTTTTAAATCAAATTAAAACTTGTAGCATCTGACTCACTAAAAATGGTCACAAGATAATTTTTTACCTGGCCCTTCATCTTGCCATCATCTAGAATGTTGATCACCTGCACCACTGCAATGTCTCCGTGTAAGGCATGGCCTCTGTCTACAGAACCTTGCACCTCAATTTCCTTGCCCATCACGTGCTTATTATGAGCAGTAGGTGGTCCCATGACAGAGGCTGTGGCAAGCTCTTGATTTTTCACACTAATATGACATTTGAAATATTTTGTTGGTTCTGTTGCAAGTTTACACGTGAGTGTATTTTTTCCCCAATTCTCAGAACATGTTTGTGCTCCAATGTCTTTATCACAAAATGGTGATATCACAAAATTATCATCATCTGCAGCAATTTTAAAAAGTTTCTCTCCCTCACTGCCGGCGCTATCCTGATCAGATTGCTTCTGAGATAGAGTTGCTATGCCATCGTCTTCCAAATCAAAAGCAATGTTCTTCAGTTTTAGTGGTTTGTCTTTACAAGCTTCTTCTGCTAGTTTTCCTGAGCTTTCTTGAGCAAGATGCATGATAATATCCTCGCTGTTGATTGATCCATTGATTGAGAGTTCATTAAAGTGAGGCCTTTTGGTTTTCTTCTTAATTTTAGTTTCTAGAGCTGCGATATTTGTTCCAGCGTTTTTGGTTGGATGACTTGCTTCAATGCTGACAACAGATGAAGCATGTGTGCCAGTTAAGACTGCAGGAACTTTTGTACGACCTGAGATGTTGCAAGACACCTCGGAGGTTTTTGTTGTGCTGGTGCTTTCTTTGCCGGAAAAAGCTGCCTCCTTGCTGTCTGGAGTTTTTGTTTGGTTAGCAGAAAGTCCAGACTTCTTCACACAGCTTCTAAATGTATTTAGGTCTTGTTCTAGAATCAAGTCAACGATGCACTTTTCTGGACCCTGCAATATGTCAATGGCCATATTCCGAATCACATCCATGGTATAAGTTGGAGGCCAGATGCTGCCAATGGTAGAGCAGTATTTCAGGTAGGTCTTCCATACCTTTTAAGAAATAAAAGGCATTAAATAGGATTTGCATGCTAATTTTTTCAAATGAGTGTTTACACAGTAACTTAAATCCGACCCCCTCCCTCCTGAAAAAAACAACAAACATAAAAAAACCAGTTTACAGAAACGGAGAGCTGCTAAATATCTATAAATGATGCATAGAAAAATTGCAAGAAGTGCCCTAGAGTCATTGTGGCATGCAAGTATGGATATGTCCCCTTCACTGCTAACCATTCACCTTTCCCTCAAGAATCAGCTTTTGTAATGAGTGGTTTTTTCTAGCATGTCTGTACAGTAGCATGTCAGTTTCTTCTTTTGTATTTCATTTAACAATTTTACACCTTGTTTCTTCATTTTCTATCCCTTCTATGGTTTTCTTGCAATTCTTCTTCTTGACCACATATTAAGGCCATGTTTTTCATTTTCAGTGGTTTTATGAGTGTCCATATTTCACATCCATATGTCAGTAGTGAACATACATAACCATTTATCAATCATAGTTTTGCATCAATTGATATCTATCTACTAAGGAGAATTTTGCTAAGTCTTGAAAAAGTTTTTATTACTAGATATACTTCGCTGCCTGTTTCTACCCAACTAACTCCGTTTAGTTCAAATTCTTAGTTGGACGTCGGTTTAGAAACTCACATATATAATATTGTTGTGGTTTTCTGGTTGTCCAACTCCGTTTAGCCAAAATTCTGAGTTAAAACCAATAGTGAAAGGTGTTTACATATTACACTATTGAAGAATTTTTAGCAGCTAACTCAATATAGCCAAAGCAATCAGTAAGCCATCTAAAAACCTACATAGTTTTTAAAATAACAGGTTGGGTGAAACAGGCTTCATATCTTTAGATTTTGACCTATGAAAAGAAGGTCCTTTTCCAACTTAAAATGAATTGCAGACCAGATGAGTCTGGTGTCAGAAAATACCTTTTGAAAGTAGATTTGCTTTCCTTTTTCTCTTAACTTTAAATCCATAAAAATTCCGATATTTTCTACAAAAGTTTGATAATTTACTATACAAATTGAAACATTTGGAAGCTCAGGGTATGTGCTATTTGAAAGTTGCGACATTGGACTCATTTAATCCCCCTGGTACCAAGACAAACACTCTTTTTGTTTCAGTGTGAATGCTGTCACCTGTGTGCTCTTTCTTTTGCACTCTGGCATTAAATCGTCTATTTCTCAAACCGTGTAATAAGATAAAAAAATCCCCTATAGGCCTACCTGTGAGCATTTTCCAAGGAGACACAAAGCCACGGGGTCCCCAATGATAGCCACATAAGACTGAGTTCTGGTCAACGCTGTGTTCAGCTGCTCACGGCTCGACAAAAACCCCAGGTCGCCGATCCCATCTCCATCCTGGAGTGCCTTGATGATGTGTTCCTCTCTGAGCAGGTGACACGTTCTCACGGTGCTAATGAACAAAGCAATCCTTTCCTTCCCTGTATGATGGAGAAAATCACGTTAAGAAAAAGACAACTTTAAGAACAGCAATTATGAAAAACCTAATGGCCACTTAGGTCACTATTTGACTCACAGGCGTATTCTCAACATCACCAATGTCAAAAAAGTTTACAGTCAGAAGCTATCTCTCTCTACTTGTGCCAAAGCTGATACCAATTGTTTTTAGGCCACAATATACATTTCAGATTCCGGAACAAGGTGTTGAAATCTAAAATATGCATAGAAAGGTGCATATAAATATATTTATATAAAAATGTGTGACAAATATCCACCTTAAAGAAAAAATTTCACAACTGTTTTTGTCAACTGAACCATATGAATGATCTCATGAAGACACTTAAAGCTATTTCCAGTGTTTTAAAAAAGACAAAGAGGAAAACTACCAGAGGAGTTAAACCTCAAGACAAACAACAGAATGCAGTATCAATGTTTACCTTGAAAACTATGAATAGGTCCAACATCCACATACTTCAAGAAAGGCCTGGTTCTGTCTTGCCTCAAGAGATATCTGATGTATTTGATCTTAAAAGAATAGAGCATACAACACCTAATTTATCAGAAATGTGCACATGTAATTCTCTTATTGTTCTTCTTCAGCCTTATGTTATAATTTGGCAAAAAAAAGTCTTAAAAAATTGAAAGACACAGAAAATCAAGAAACACCTCAAACATTTTTAAAACCAAATCCGCAATCTTGCAGCTGACAATTGTAGCTACAAAACCCCCTTTTTGAAAAAAAACAAAACAAACTTAAGTTATAGCACTTCCTCAACATGTCTATATAAAGAAGAACCAGAGGCTCCTTGCATAGCATGAGCGCTCGCCACAAGCAAGCAAACGGCTTGCCACAAACGTTCTTCATCCTAGGCAATTTTTATCAACAATCGCTTATTAAAAATGGCCACCACCTTTTTAAAATGACGACCATTTAACATTCCTGGTGAAATAGTTTGGGTCAAATCAAAAAAAGACTGTCTATGTCAGAAAACTTGTCTATAAAGTTGCGTTGGATAGATAATTTTAATAATAGTAAAGATCAGCGAGATGTCTCTTTAGCCTACATGGCTACTTTCGATCTTGACATTTCAAAAGGAAACAGCGCCATGAAAATTCAGTCAATCAGCGTTGTAAGTTTGCCGCGCACTACCTTGGGAGGTTGTTTGCGAGCGCTCGCAAGCGCTTTTGACAAACGGTGGAAAATTAGCCATTGCATAAGGCGAACGGAAAACTGTTTGCAAGCGCTTGCACTTTGCAACGGGCCTCAGCACATTTGACATTTAAATTGAAATAAAAACGGGTAAAAAAATTTTTTTTAAAAAGCTTCCAAATATTTCCTTTTTTTTTAAGAAACACTTTTAGGGTTGAGTGTCAGTTTGAACAAATAAAGAATTATTATTTCGGATAAATGTTTTTTTCATTTCTCTCTTTTCTTTTGTAACATATTGCTTGGATTTGTTAAATTATAATTGCAACGAACTTTGTAAACAAATTAGAGTGCTGGTCTTGCAAAATGCCCACATAATCAACATGTTTACAAAAGCAGGAGTAAAAACTTTACCTGTTGAATGAAAAATCAAAATTTTTTGTTAAATTCTTTAAAGACGCGGCCTATTTCCACTTTTCGTCACAAGAAAAACAAATCTAGATCAAGACTAGAACACTCATGGCTCAGTGTTGGCGCAGTTCAGTTTCAATATCGCATCAGAAAGCAAAGGGAAACCACAAGAAAGGAAGTATATAATGTACACATTAGGATAAATCATGATTTAGATTTATAAAACATGGATTGGATTTGTTGCCGCTGCATCACATCAAGTATAGCCAAGCACCGCACTATCCCTTGCTACTTCCTTACACACACTCTGCCCCTGCCAATTGAAGTGCAGTATCTGACCAAAATTTTCAAAAAAAACTGCCAATCGAAGTGCGGTATCTGACCAAAATTTTCGAAAAACACTTTTTCCATTAAACTCAGCCATATCAACATATATCTAGCATCAGAATTGCAATTGGTGAAATATTTATTGAATAATACGCCTATAAAATTTTCTGAAGTGCAGTAAGTACACAGCCACACTGCTTCCTGCCAATCAAAATGCAGTAAGTCACATCGAGGAGCAGTAACTGACAACCCTCGCTGCCTCTTGCCAATCGAAGAGCAGTAAACTCACATCTACATAGATATATTCAATCAGTGTATGAAAGTTTTCCCCTATCCACCCAAAATACAATGACGAAATTTTCTCACCATGTAGCATGCTCTGAAGAGAGAGAGGGTAATGGGGTCAGCATTTGGCTTTGAGCGCGTTCAGATCAACTGATTTTAAGAATTACATGTAGTGTATACATGTAATTACATTTCAAATGGCTTTGTGTAAACAAGATTTGGACTAATCTGTAAATATTTGGAAAGTCAGATCGACGATCTGAAACACACAATCAATGAAGATACTGACCATTGAGCAGGTGTTACCGTACTGTAGTATATCATTTCATTCAGTTATTAGAAGAAATAGGACTAATAGGGAATTTAGAGGAAATGCCATTAACCTCAGATCACCCCACTGTAATGCCTCAGCCAAACCTAGCTTTTTACCAAGTCTTAGTGTGGTAGCCGGCCATTACTAGAAAATCAAGCAGCAGTGAGCCATTTACTGCACTTCAATTGTTATTTCGTTGAGATTTTCAGCCCCTCTCTGACAACCAAAGTGCAGTGAGTCACTTACTGCGCATTGGTTGTCATCTTGGCAAGTTTTTCGGCCAGTCTCTGACAATCAAAGTGCTGAGACCGCTCTCTTATACCATCTAAAGGGCGCTACATTGCTGTAACTTGGTGTTTGAAAACTAGAGGTCTAGGGGATACTATTGACGTAATATACAGAAAATTTGTGCGTTGTTACATGTGGTGTTATTAAGCAAAAGCCTTTTGCTCTATTGCAGCAAAACTAGCCCAGGTTAAGACTGGAGATACTGCACTTCGATTGGCACGGGCAGTACCCATAGTCTGTTGGTACATCCAAACAAGACCCTAGCAATCAACGCGTAGTGCGTTGATACGTCCGTATAGAGTTAAAACAAAGCTTGATTGTTACTTACCTGATCTGAGTAAGTCGTAATGACTGCCACCTGCCTGGGCTCCATGGGACCCCACTCAAGAGGCCAGTTATCCAGGAGTTCCGTGACTCTCGCAACAACTTCCTGGGCCTCGGCCACATTCAGGTAAGAGATGCTATCTGCTCTCTGGCTTTCTTTACCCTTCACAAATTAACAACACAGCCAACAACTTTAAAAAAATGTACACACTGTCAATTATCTCTGGAAATCTCCTTAGTAAAGCCCAGAACTATTTTGATTAGGGAAAGTTTAAGTCAACCCACTGTTTCAATTTTGTAAAAACCAAAAATACCTTACAGTTGGTTTAAAAAGTTTAGACGTCAAAAAGAAAGCTCTCGTGACATAAAGATACACATAGTGGAATATGGCATGAAACGTTATTTAGCCCTTTTAATATTAAACTGATAGTTTTTCAAAAGTGGTAAATATAAAAATATGTCTGTAACCAGAATATTTTTTCTAGTTAAGAGATACTAAATTGTGAAGGAAATGGTTTTTAAAAAAATCACACTACCTTAAAAAGCTTCATTGAAATCATTTCCTGAAACCTTTATTTGCTACATCAATTGATACCACACAATCATGTCACATCTCCAACACAGTTTCATTTAAACTGTGCAATCCACAGCAATAAGAAAAACTTTCCAAAGCCAAAATTATTTTTTGAATGTGATTTAAAAAAAGAAACAAAACAAAGATATGAACATTCTGAAGACGTAAAAAAAAAATTTCATTGGCCACTATCATATACATGTATTCACATAAGCACCTGAGTCCTTGCTAAAACCATTGTTCACATATTGAATCTTTTTCTTAATTTTTTTAAGCAGCAGTGGTGATGATTAAACACATCTTTATCAATAGGTTAAAACTAAAATTAAGCTACAATTCAAATTTTTTTTAATTTTCAGAACAAAATACAGAGATAACACATGTGCGGAGTTGCATAGGTATTTATTTTCCCAGTCTTATAGTGCAGCTGGAATCTGCCAGCAGTGTGAAAATGTAATGCATCTTTTTCTTGAGAAATGTGTGCACGTCATAAAGGGTATGATGCCTTAATATTGGTATTTTTGAATTGAGTAACTATCAGAAAGGATCTTTCCACCTCCTCATCAATGTTTTGTGCTGCATGTGATCAAACAATCATTGGTCATGCTTGACTGACTTTAGCTCTTGCTGGTTTGTCAAGCACACACATTTTCTTGGTTAGCCTGTTTTGGCATTGTTCTACTACTTAAAAGCTTGAAGGACGAGTCAGAACAAATTAGTATTTTGTCCTACATATCAATGATTTATGGTAATAGTAATGTAAACAATGCTCTTTTGTTATGTTAAATTCTGCCTGATGCAGGGATGTAAATGACTCCTGGGGAAAAAAAATCTGAAAAGCCCATGAGAAGCCTGAGTAAAAAAAAATATTTTGCCTGTGTCATATGACACACAATAAAATCTGAACCTCTGATAAAAGAACAGAAAAAGTCTGACACCTGTTTAATTTTAAAAGATTTACACCCTTGCATATTTATATTAACCAATGGTGGATCCTACATGTATATATGCTGATGAAGAGGGTAGTCTGACCATAGATGTAGCATGACTGTAAAGCTTATATGACACCTAGAGAAAAAATAACTACCTGCACCACATAAAAAGCAAGCGGCGGCATTTCTATCAAATCTGGTATGTCCCCGCAGGCTTTCAGACTCCCTGGACTCTTGTAGAAAACAGCTGAGATAAACTGCAGAATCTCGCGCTTGGTTCTATAATTCATTCTCAAGAAGATGGTGAGTGGAGATTGCTGAGGAAGACACACATAGACAATAATGCCCGATCTTGAATTACTTGCTTTTCTATTTCAAAGATAAATGTTTGCATGATTGAGTAGGCCTTATCTGCTTTTTTTGTTTTATTTTGTTTTGTTGACTGCATCTTAACTCACTTATACCCAATTCCCTAGATGTGCGGGATAGCATAATTAAATTTTTACAAGAACTGTTATAAATGCTAGCTAAGTCTTTTGTTTACTGAGTCCTTATGAGTTCCTGCAAGAATGGGAGGAAAATTTTCATGTTATCGCTCATGAAGAACTAGATCTTGATCTGGATCTAGATTCAGGATTACAATATAGTTTTAATTCGGAAATAAAGGCTTAAACGGCCTCTAAATCTACCTCTGAGCAACAAATAAAAATGTAAATTATATTAAGATATACATAGCTAGAGTTATAAATTTTTTAGTCTCTGCAAGGGCACAGAATACAGATTCACAAAATTTTTATATGGATAAGAAAATATGAGTAACAAGAAACTATTGAAGCAAGAAAAAAAATTATTGGTGAAAGTGTTCCCGTGGCAAAAAAGAAGCTTTGCAACTCCAGCATTCACTAATGTAAGAAGTCCTTTGCTTTCTCATGAACATTATGATAAACCTGAATTAACTAGGATACATGGCAAGCAAGAAGTGGAATGCTTTAGAAATAATTGAAGAGTATCTAAACAGCACACCCACAAACACACAAATTAATCGATGTTATTGTCTTTAAAATAAAAAAAAACACCATGAATTTTCAACAGATGGTTTCTATTGTGCAATAGTGCTCTGTTTCTTTGGCTGATATGATTTCTCCGAAAAAAGCAAACTACACAAAAATCAAAATTTGGGATTGACGCGAAAATTTAAAATCTCACCTGACATTTCTCTGCCAGCTCTTGAACATCACATTTCTCCATCTTGAGATAGTAGTTGTAGAGTCTTTCTAGCACGGACACTCCAAAGTTTTGACAGCGAGCCTCTTGAGAGTACACCGTAGGTCCTATTTGATAGTGATCTCCAGTGAGGACCACGCACGTCTTCGGACTGGCCAAAGACAGAGGTATGAGGGCCTCGCACTCAATTATCTAAAAAAAGAACAGGATTGGCAAATTTTTGTTTGTTTGTCAGGTATTTAAAAATGCATAGATTCAATAGTTGAAATAGCTGCTTCTGTGGTTTTCAAAAATTGTATTCTGGTTCTTATAAGAAAAGGATGCATGACTTAAAAATGTTTCTTGCCTTTTTCATATCATTTATTTACTACATTTTCTGTTAACATATTTCTTGTCATTCAATTTTCATACATTTTGTAGCAGGAAGAAGGAAAAGTTGCATTTTTTTTCTATTTGATTTTCATTCGCGTGGATAACCCACTACTGTAGTTGCCTTTCATGAAAATGACTTGCAATGAAACCTATTTGTTTAGATATTAGTTCAAGTTTAAATATATCATTATTGCAAAACACTTTCATTCTAATCTGCTTTCTCTAGAGAGATCTTTGAAAAGTTTTTTAGCCAATGTATTCCCCTTTGACTTTGAGAATCTGACCACACCCTTCACCACAAAGCTTAACTTTCTGTCTATAGAGCTACCAAATACCATATGTGTAGAACTTCTACACTATTTGTGTAACCCCCCCCCCCCCCTACTATTTTTAGATATCATTGAAAAATCCTTCAATTCCATTCTTAATATAGATTCTCCAAAACTCAAATGCATGGGAAGGGGTTGTTTGTTGACATGAATTTGAACTCTAGAAACAAAATGGCAGCCATAAAATGTAAATGAAGAGGTTTCCCTAAAACTCAGTATTTGCACTTTTGTTGAAATCAGAGTAACCCCTCTTACTTGATTCTTGGTATTAACCTTTTCTCATTGTACGCTCTTAGCTTCTATTATTCCCTGTGCGCATTAGGCTGCCTTGCTGGCTACTCCCTGCGTACGCACGTTTTTCAGGCATTTTAAAAAAAATCACCAAAATTCACAGAATTATTTTATTGCTATGTGTTTGGTATGGATGGAAATTCCGAACACAGGAAAATGGTTTGAAAAACATGATATATCTTTATTTTGTAATTTCGAGATGAAAAAAAATTGCAGAGACAAGTCAAACTATGGGATCATCAGGCCAATGCAGCTTGGCTCTAACGGTAAATCTAGGTCAATCATAAACGAGATGCGGTGTGTACGGGCGGAATAGACAGGCGCCGCATCGAACGGATGCGGTGTGATGGGAAAAGGTTAAGGTAAATATAAATATACCAAGTTTTCAACCAAAAGTTGGTAATAAATCTAAATATCATAGCATCAAGTGAATTTTTACAGATAAAAAGAGGAATAAATTAGAAGTTTTTCTTGATTTTCTCTAAAACTTCAAAAATGTACATCCTGAGTTTTTAAAAAAAGCTCTTCACATGTCAAGAGGTTTAACGTTTTGCACTGACCTGACCAGCCTCGTCCACAAAGATATGAGTGAAATCTCCATACATTTCAAACTTTGACAGAACAAGTGCATTTTCCACTGTGGTCAACACAATGTGACTTCTCTTTATTTCTTGCTTGCTTGGGGTGATGAACTTCTTATCATCTGAGTAGCAACAATATTTACAAACTTCGCCAGGCACAGTCGCAAACCTTCTCTCCTCTGCGATCAAACGAAGCATCTTCAAACCACCGTCTTTCATGATGAATTGGTGAAAATGTTTTGTGATGTAAAGATCTGCTGCGCTGTGGAGCATGTGTAAAAAGAAAAAAGAATATCAGCCTAGGTGGTTATTTTCCTCATATTAAGATTTTGGTTATTGTTCTTTGGCTTTTTCGTTCATTTATCCAGCAGGCTTTTTTTTAATATAGTTTGTTTTTTTATTGTAACAATACTTTAATATTTTTTTTCAAAAGGCTTCATTAAAAAAGTGCAAATAAAAACATGACCTAAAAATGGCAGCTTGCAGGGGTGGGTTTCCTCAGCAAATAGTGGTTGTAGTGAAATGACCGGCCAGTGGGTGAGCTTTACATATTTAAAAGCAGTATTGTTCTAAAGTAGCTGCAAACAAGATTATCACCTGTTGGATTGTGTGCATAAAAGAATTCTGCACTGATCTTTTTGTGTAGCAAGCAAAGCCATGGTGGCCTGAGCAAGGGTCTCTGTTTTGCCTGTGCCAAAAGGGCCGTATATGATCAGCGGAGGTGTGGCACCTTCTCTTGGTACAACAATATGCCTCACAGCTGCAAGTTGATCCTCATTCAAAAACTGAGACCTTTATCATTGAAAGGTAAAAAAAAAAGAAAGAAAAGATTAATTTTTCATATCACAGTACATTTTCAAACAATAGGTGTCCTTTTTATTAGCCAGAGGATGTTGATGTACAATAGTATAATAAGGCGAAGTTGTGAACAATTACAAGAATTTGCTGAGATTGGTGCTCTATCATTAGTTTCTAAAACATTTTTGTAAAGACGCAGTTAAGACTGAGCTTTTGATTAAACGGGTTTTTTTCTATTATTATGCATTTCAAAACTTTAAAAATCACTTTACTGGAATGCCTAACATTAACAGACAGTCATAATGTGTGTAAAACAACTTTAGATGCTATTAACTTTAGTGTTGTTTTTATTGTCCTGTTTTTTTTTAGTCTCAGCTAATTTTTGTCTCTTACTAGTTAAGTCGATCTGAATTCATTACAAATTTTTCAAGGAAAAAAAGCAGAATACTATTTACCATACCACTCTGTTAAACAGAAGAAAATATTATGAATCTAATCTTTGTTGAAACTTATGAAATTATGAAGAGATTTTTCTGCCAAATAAAAAAACAAACAATTGTCTTGCAACCAGTCCAAATAAGTTTGAAGTCGAAATTAGAAGGTAGTCAGCTATTGGTATCACAGAAAGGCTTATTTTCTCTACTTTCAAATACAACAAACAGAAAAGCTCTATCATGCTTCTGTATGAAGTTAGAGCCGTTTAAAGTCGGCAGGGTTAGGGCTTGTAAAATTTCAGAAAGGGGAGAAAACAGCATTTAAAGTTTAGACGACCATAAAGGTATTGAGGCCTTAGCTATCATACCAACTAAAATTAAATACCTAAATAATGAAATTTGAACATCAGTTAGGTGTGAAAATTGTTTAGAATTGGTTTAAGTGTCAATATATAATATACAAAAATTTTGGCTTCTGAACCCCCACTAAACTTTAAAAGCCAATATCTCCAAACTAAGCCTTTCAACTTGCGACTAATTTGGACAGAATGCGAGAAAATTGTATTGCATAACGCCTTTGAAAAACAAAAAATTGTACACTCACTTTATTTTGGCCATATCCTTCAGGAGCTTGACATTTGGCTTGAACTTGATGACATCTGGGAAAACAACTTCCAAGTTGCGCAATGAGTCCAGGGCATAATGCATTCGACAAAAGGATCGCCGATCCAACTGGAATTGAAGCTCCATTGCCACTGTTTGGCCTGGACTGATTGCAAGAGCTTTTGCTGCTTCAGCGTTGATAACAAAGTAGATATACTCTTTGCCACGTCCATCAAAGTCGTAGTTGTGTTGCTCAACAAAGTTGATTTCATAAACCTGCAAGTTTTTTTTTGCATATTGATATTATGTGATGATGGAATGAAAGGCAGCATGCTGCATAAAATGATTCTGATAGCATTTTTTTAAAATTTAGGGACACAGTGGGACCTTGATAATCTTGAAATGCCGGACGACCATGCTTTTTTTTTTGTTCTGACTTGCCAGGTTTTGCAATATAGCAAGCTACCTAAGATTTTGGTTTTTAACCCATTTATATAGTTACTAAGAAAAACTTTTATTGAATCTTTGGGGAGTTTGAGTTCAAGACATATGTAGGACATCTACATGGTGGGATCTGAAGTGGGTAAGTAAAATTCATTGTATTGAATATGGTTGGGATTCAACTACTTCTTCAATCAACTTCAATCATGAGGCAGGTTGATAAAGTCCTGTGCAAAGTAGCCATGCAAACATCTAGCATCAGGTGTGGTACGATGGGTCAGCGATCAGCTGAGCCTGTCTGGGTGTATGCTGCATGTAGTAAGCTTGTTGAGAAAACAAGAAGTCTGCAGGGTTGCAATAGGCACCAGCAGTTATAAATATGTTTGCTAACCTGTGAAGATAGTTGTTTGTTACAAGCTTCTATCGTTACATAAAGGTGACGATTTTCATCAGTTTTCAAAGGCCAAAAATAAATTTTTTTTTTATAGTCTAAATATACATGTTAATTTTATAAAAGCTTCCACATTTTCCGGCTCCCTCTTCAAAAAAATGAAGAGGCTAATTTATATTTAAAAAACTTTTGTTTCTTTCTAGTCTTTTCTTATTTCACAGTTTTCCAATTTTAAGGCCCTACTGTGTAAACTTTGTTACAAGCAGAACATTATTTAAAAGTTTATTGATAGAAGATTTTTTTAAATACTTGAAGGTGATGACAAAAAAAAAATTGAAAATTTGAGACTGCCTGATTCTTCCGGCTGAGACCTACTTTTTGTTCTTGTTGTTGAAAATTGGTAATGTTTTATCCGAGTTGGTTTTAACTAAACAGACAAAACCATAATCAATTTTAAAGATGAGTCTTTCAAATCTCAATTCATAAGACCTTAAATCTCTCTAAATATTCCCATTTTTTTCATTTGTACAAATATTTTCTACTATATTTTTTAAATCTTGAGTGAAACTAAAAAAATCACATGCAGAAAAGATAGTTTAGTCTGTAAAAAAAATTTTTTTTTAAATAAAAAAAAACTCATTATTATCTGTGAAAATATAGTCAGGTAGAAAGAAAAGAAAGATTTGGATTGCTTTGATTGTAACTTAACCTATACACTTTGATAGCTCAGTTTGAAAAATCCCACCATTTTAAATTTTAATTACCACTAAAGAATTAAAAATTAAAAGGTTTTTTTTAAAAACAAATTTTTCTTGCACAGGAAACATGTGAGGCAATGATGCTGAATTAGGCACAAGTCGCTCAGCCTACTTTAGTAAGAGCCCTTTAAACCCTTGACCTGCACTTAAAAATCTCTACTATGTGTTAAGAAAATGTTCAAATGCAGATCGTTAGGAAGGGTCCGTATCTAGATCTATATCTAAAATATGAAGAAGACCTGTAACAAAATAGAGCTAGGCTTTCAGTAAAGATCCCTACATTTGGAAACTAGATCTAAAATTGTTGTAAACATGTAGGAAACTTGGTTTATCAAGCATGTACAGCATACATGCACAGCGCATTGGAACATTGGGGCAGCAGCAGCAGCAGCAGCATGTATGGCGTATGTAAACAGCATAGTCAAGCCGTTAAAAACGGAAATCTATAGACCCAACAATGCTTATCTCCCTTGAAGTAAAATAACTTGCAATGCATATAAGCTAGAGTTGTAATTTTGTAAATTTTAATTTGTTTTTCTTCAAGGAATTATAATACAGTTTTAAAACATGTTTAGAACTCAATATGTCAAAATTCTGACTGGAGCCTGATTTAACCTGGCTGCCGAACAAATATACAGGATTAACCTCTATTTTGTTAACCTTTTGAACCGGTATGCCTGGTTAACCGGGCAAGGGCAATAATTCCTGTATACCGTATGCCCACTAAACCGGACAGCCACACCCCCTCCGATTGGGTTGGTCTCTAATAGTCCAATGAGGAAAAAAAAAGCTCATTTTGCCCTGAATGACTGTGAAGAAGTGAAAGTAAACAAAACAGAAACAAGTTCATGTTGTTTATCTGTAAGTTTTGTGAAGTTTTCAAATATGAAGCGATCTATGGAACCAAGGTCTTCTGGAGCTAAACAGCCTAGAATTTCAGCTAAGCAGGCCAGAGAAA
>BMAT01012499.1:182708-215456 GCA_019649035.1 Elysia marginata
ACTGTACGGGTGAATTTCACCCACAAGTGGATTCTCTTTAATCAGCAAAAAAATAATAAAAAATAATTTATCATTAATTTTATTGAACTAATTTAAAAAAATAAAAGAAATATGAACCGTTGAGGAATACAACGGGTTTTTAGAGGCAAAATTGGTTATTTTCAATAAAATTAAGCTCATTTCTTTTTGTTCTGGGTGTTTTTCACCCACAAGTGGCGGTGAAGGTTAACCCTTTTAGAGAGTTGCCCTTGCCCATTGTTACTCTTTACAGACTTTAGTACTGTTGATGGCAAAGCATTAAAATCTCTATGAAGTTTCCACCTTTCTTTTTTTAATCGGCCGTTTACAACCCTGCTTTTAAACACACAAACTGTGTGATCCTTGTTTTTAAGGTCAATGACGAGATAGATGGAGCCGTCTCTGGGGCTGTAGACAAAGCCTTGGACGGTTTGAACATCACAGTATCTGCTGGCAACCTCTCAGACTTCAGAGAACAAGTCGTGAAGATATTGGACAGGGAGATTGAGATTGATGTGTTCAACAAGGTTATCGCTAATGCCTCACGTATGTACCACTGCTTTGACCCTTGTTTCCTTTTTTTTCTTTTCAATCTCAAGTTTCAATAAAGCTCATTTTATCATGATAAATTTGATACCTTTGGTGTGTTACCAATGAATTCACAAGGCCCTCAAGGCCTGCACTTTTAACACACAGCAAAAGAAACACAAAGACTTTGGTAAACACATAAATGATATAAAGTGTGCCTTGCTGCAATCAAATCAAGTCAGGGCCATGCTGCACTGTCCTTTTAAAAAAAACAACATTGAATTTATAATGCGACCCTAAAACAATCTTAAGCTGGAATCCAAGAGTGGATAAAACCATGTAGACTACTTATTAGCAGAGTTGTCGCAGTGTTACAATGGCAGATAGGTTTGAAAAAACATTTGTAAGGCTTTAAGTTAACCCTTGATGAGCTTATCAAAGCTTTTATTTATTTTTCCCTAAAACAATGTCTTGCTGGTAGACCTATTTAATTGACCCCCACAATTTCATATCAACAACCTGGCATGTTCAGGTTAAAGAGGGGAAAAACACCACCAAAACCAATGCTTTTCTACTTTTTATATCAGGTAAAAATTTTAAAAAAAATAGAGACAACCTGGCTTGTTCAGGTTAAAGGGAGGAAAAGACCACCAAAATCAATGCTTTTTTACTTTTTATATCAGGTAATAATAGAAAAGTTCACCTTCATGATATTTTTAATTAAATTGTATTGTGCTAAACAATCACACGCATAAGCTTCTTCTTACTCTCATATATAAGTTAAATTTTAAAAATTCAAAACTCTTGAAAACCAAGCCGTTTTTTTTTTTTAAATACCCTTAAAAAAAGCAGTGATTCTTCCCTCTTTCCTGTCTCATTATGAAAAAACGCAAAATTGATCATGCGTCACGCATGTTTAAACATTTACACTGGCTGCCTGTACAAACTAGAATAGAGTATAAGATCGCTGTTTTATGCTACAAATGCATTCACGGCTATGCCCCTAATTATCTTAGAGGTCTTGTAAGTTTGTACACGCCTACGCGCAACTTAAGATCATGTAATAAAGCTCTGTTGTCAGTTCCGTGCAAACCATCAAGAAAAGACGGTAATAGAGCCTTTGTGCAATGTGCACCAGTAGTCTGGAATGCCCTTCCCCTTTCTATCAGGGAGGCTATGTCGGTAAATCAGTTTAAGACCCTATTGAAAACATATTCACGCTATATGAAGACCTTAATTAGTTTGTGTCAAGAAATGTATCCGACTACTGATGGTCAATGTATATCCTTATTTTTTCTTTAATTTTGTACATGCACTTTTTGAATTTCTTCTGTTTGTTTTGAATTGTTAATGGATTATGTTTTGTACAAAATTGTCATTATGTCAGCATTGTTTGTTTGGGTAGATATACTGTTATAAAGAGCTTCGAGCCTACATGTAGGAAGAGGCGCTAGAAAATAACTTCATTATCATTATTGTTATTATTATTATTGCCTTATTGGTGTGAAACAAAGGTGAACAGAAACATTGATAGAGTATGTAACTTGTAAGGGGGGGAAGAGGAAGCTTTTGCTCTGAGGGATTTTTTAAAATGGAATAGGCCAAAGATAAGCATCAGGAATCAATAAATAGCCTCAACTTAGCCTGTCTAATCTTCATCTTTAGGTTTAGATTAGGGTTTACTCTAACTCTTCAGTTCTTAAGAGCTAGCCTACACTACCTCGTCACTTTTAAATTTCCTGCATTGCATTTTCATCCTGCTATATCCACCCATTAAAAGTAAAAGAGACAGTGCCAACATCAACTGAAATTACAGCGATCAGATGAAAATGTCTGAGTGAAAGCACACTGCTTACTTACTGGAATTTAAGCTTAACATCTTGAAAGAAGTTCCTGAACAAAAAAAAGAAAGAAAAAGAAAAAACAGAAAACTGATGTAGTTATGAAGAGCTTCTAACGCTATTGACAATTAACGATAACAGAAACAAAATACTGCTAGCTAAAGAGGATTCTCAATTCAAATATAGCACCAAGAAAATGAAACATATCAGCTATGAGTGGTACAGCCAATTTCGATAGAAAAGGCCTCAATCTCTAGGCCTAGACTTTACACAAAACAGTAGTTAGCTTGAGCAGTTCAAACATCGCAAGGGGATAGATTTTTGTGATACTTGATCAGCAGCAGCCTTGAAAGAAGATGTGGAAAGCTAGGCATGAAATGAGTTGCGGTCGATTCTGCAGATACAGAAGCCATCCGACATTACCAATTGCAATAAAACTGGCCTTTTTTTTTCTTATAAAACTTTTGCTGTAAAAGACAAAAATGTGTGGGCGGCCAGAAGTAAAAAATAAAAAAAAATGAATCTGAGGCGGTTTTTAGCGCCCCAGGCGGAAGCCAAGTAACAGCTAGACGCGATCTCAAATATGAAAACCTTTGTTGAAGACCTGACCCTGTCAATATCTAACAGATTCTTATCACTAATGTGTTAAAAAAATCGTAAAGCTTTCCTCACTTCCATCAACAATAATTTACAATGCAGTTCTCCCCCTCCCCTTTTAATGTCAAATCACTTAATTGATAAGCTGAGACATTATTACATACATCTTTGTTTGTATACATAAATTTCAAAAACTTATGGCTACTTCAAAGTTTCAGATTACATTTTATGTACATACATGTATTTTTTTATAGCTCAGTCAGCGTTGTATAGTTTTGTGTGCTTATGTGAACCGGGGTGTAAATGTTCATGGCAACATTTCCTTTTTGTTATACCTTTTACGAAACAAAATAAAAATAACCAACAAAATATTATACGCGAAAAACCTGAAGCAAAACAAAAAGAAGGGAAGCAATCCAAAAATAAGATTTGGGTACGTTTTAACCAAAATATCTTTAAACCGAAATGGAATCGACACTCGCCAAGTATTTTGGTTTATTCATGACCCACTGTATAATGTTGTGAAACATGAGCTGAATTTGGCCTGGTAGAGAATTACAGTAGCGTCTGGTTAAACGCACGTCAGATAAAGGCACACTACGGTTTATCTAACGCAAAATCCCTATGACAGTTTTTTCTATATGATCAGTATACCCTAAACATATGCAATATCGTCTAAATGCACGCTGTGATTTATGAAGTTGGTAAAAATAAGTTGCTGAGGCAACCACTGAGACGCGTTGAAAAAGTCAGAATCACTCAGCATGGATGCTCGTATTCCTTTGTAAGTTTGTTGTCACCACTTCAATTCTATATTATGTTACATGTTTTTGAGTGAGAAGTCCTGGGGGCAGAGGTGAGGAAAATGGAGGCCCAGAGGGTAAAAGGTGGACAAAGGCCTTGGCAAGGGGATGGTTTGTGTAGACCATAGAGCACAACAAGCAATATGATGATGATAGAACGTACACTTCACCCATTCCGCAATGACAGGTTAACTGTTGTAGAGTAGCCTATAATAGTTGTTGTAGGGTTCAGTCCTACCAAGCCTCCCCCTTCCCGTTAGTCAACAAATTTTGGTCAACAAATTAACCGTTTGATGGTTGCAGTGAGATAATTAGTAAGCAAAACCAGCTCATATGCAGAAGATAGACCACTACATTACAAGACATACATGTCTTCATACATGTCTTGATGTTCTTGTCTAGACCTTTTCAATTGTGTGGTCCAGGAAAACAATTTGGTTTTTATTTTCTCATTTTAATTTAAAGGGAAGTTACTAGATCTAGTAATTTATACTACTTTTTATCAGTGCACACATCTCTTAAACGCATGCTATTTGAGCCTCCCAAATGCCGTTCGTTTAACTGGATACTGCTGTATTTAAAAGTCATGAGAATGGCTTTGGCCGTCCAAAAGGACAACTACATCATTTTTCCTAGTGCGATACACCTAAGTATTATATCTAATCTGTTTTAGAGAGAAAGAGTTTTGAAAGAATTGATCTTCTTTAAAATGAATTTCAAGATGACTTTAATATATGAACGCATATGTGGCCTATGACGTCTAACACATAAACAGTGCTAAACTTCTCTTTCTTTTTTTTTCTCCTCTGTTTTTTGGTCTTCAGGAACACCACCAGGAGAAAATGAGGACTTTTTCCACAGTCTCTCATTCAAGGATGAAACTCTGTTTGTCATCCTTTTGTGCATGGGCATTGTTCTTCCCATTATCATTATTACTTTGTCTCTTATTTATTTTATGAAACGCAAGAGAGAAAATATTGAAAGAAGGTAGGCTGTTGAGAACCTTACAAACAATTAGTGCATTTCTATATTTAATGTGTATTTATGTTCTTTGCTTGTATTGAAAGAGAGGCTTGATTTATAAGAAATTTTCAAAACAGAAGTAAGAGAATACAAAACTTGGTAGCTGTGCAAGACTTTTAAAGATAAAGTTATTGCTCATATTTTTAGCTATAAATATCTTTAGAAATATAAAAAAAAAAGGCTCCTAAGCAAAGGTGTGTGTAACCTTGACAAATAATGTTGTTCTAACTGACTATAGTGATGATGACAAGATAAAAATCAAAACAGTTTTTTTTTTATGAAAATCATTGAATCTATGACTGAATATTATTTTAAAACTTGGTACGAATAAAAAAAAAACAACAGGTCCTTAAGTTTGTACAATAGGGCTGAATGTCACTCTTTTTTAATATTGAGAAATCATGGAGTTGGGATGACTCTAGAAAAATTTAAATCAATAGGACATGAAAAAAAGCTACGTATTCAAGTGCAAGTTTTTTTTTCATATGTCTCATACATAAGACTAGATAGTTGATAAACAGGTTTAACTTTAAGTATGAGATTAGTATAATAAAAAAAAAAATTGCATTTCAATATTTCTTTGTGTTTTTTTTCATCCAGTCAAGAAATGCTTCTTCAAAATCAGGCTGAGTTTTCAATGGATGAATACACCTCGGAGCAAGCGGATGGAAGAAATGGAAGAAATGACGAGGTTCCAGATCTTGTCCTCAAAGACTTCACTGTGTAAATTATTGCAAGTCAAATTAATACACAAACTGCAAGAGGTTTTTTTGAGAACACAAGTTTTAGAATTAGTAAAGGGGCATGAAATGGAACTTTCATAAAGGCATCAGTAAAAGTAAAACTAAAGAGTGTTTTTATATATAGCATCTAATCCACTAATAATGCTCTAAGCACTTTACATGGGTTCACTGACAGGCCATTTCCAACCAAAGCACCTTCTGAACTCACAGGAGCAGCAAGTAAAGCGCATCACTCCAGCACTCCAACTAAATTTTTAACTGCCTATAGTTGGGTACTCCTTTAACACATGAGTGAGGCAAAGAAAACGTGTATAAAGCCTTTCAACATTGACCTGCCAAAAGCAGGACTCAAACCTCAGACCTTTTGTTCGGCAAGCCAAGGGTCTACCACTAAACCACGACGCCTCATCAGTACTCTTTTAAAAACTCTTCCCATTTGATAACGCACACCTTGTAAAGATTGTGTTTTTAATCTCTTTAATGTTGCAGATGTCAGCATAATCTTGTAATCCTTTCAGAGCTTGTTTTTCAGTTTTTATATTTTTACGTTAAAAAGGTAAAATATTAAGTCTTAAGGTACAAAAGCAGCTGATATACAGACAGATTGCAGTCTAAAGAAACAGGATGTAAAACCCTGAGACCTGAAAACGTGTCATTTTGAAAAAAATAGAATTAGGTAAAAAAAAAAACCTCTTTAGATTACCACACTAATGGTTAATTTTGAAATATTTTTTTCTTTTTGGATGTTTGAATGTAGTTTTTAAAGTTTAGCCCAAAAGAGTTCCCAACCGTCTTGCAATCAGTTCTATTGAACCAGAAAGCTGCTTCAAAATATTTATAAAAAAAACTTGAGAAAATGTATACCATTTTGGTAATTATTAAATATGATATGAAGGAAAGTTTTCACAGTTTGTTTTTCACAACCCATGTTTAAATTTCACTTCTTAGCAACTATCTGGAGATGATAATGCAATCTAGAAATTACCTTCCCCGTTGAAGTCAATACCTCATAAGAGGAAGTTTATCCTAAAAACTGGCAACAAAGGATTTGTGTAACAAAAAATTGGATTTATAAAATTAGTTGGTTAAGTAGGAAAAAGAGTTAAACCTTCTTGGGTTTATTAGGCTGTGATCGCTGTAATCTTGATTAAAAAAAAAAGAAAGAAAATCAATCTTAAGTGATAATGCTAGTTTGGCAATATCTAAGATTGTTTTTGTCGAGGATTTTTATCCATTTAGACAAAGCATCATAGACAATATTCTTGTGCCCAGCTAGCTATCTACTTGGCTGTTATTTTATTGTTTCTTTTATATTTTTAAATTTTGAGGTAAGAGCAAAAAAGGAAAGATATTTACATTGAGAATGTGTTGCAAAGCAATGGCGCTGTTCAATTTGTTTTTACTCTTTATTTGAAACAATGTGGGTTTCTTATACTGTCATTAAAGACTCAAATTGTAGTTTTATCAAATGCTTGTTTATTTGATCTGATTTGTATTTACATTTTACGACAGTTTTATGAAATAAAATCTCCCTTTTTTAGGTTCATGCACCCCTTAAGCTTTGCAATAACATGATACAGTGAAATCTGGATAAAGTCAACACCTTGGGATGGAAAAAAATATGTGGTGGTTGTATTAGGCAAGGCGTTGATTTAAAACCATGACTGAAATATTTTTAAAATCCAAAGCACGACTGCAATACAGACTTGACTTTAAGCAAGGGTTTATCTTGAAGGTATTGATTGTAACTAATGTTAGTGGATTCCACTGTATTTATCACTTCTATGCATTGTTTTTGATGATTTTTAAAAGTTTTTTTTCAGGCAATATGATATTTTTTGTTTTTGTTTGTTAAATATTTTTTTCATAGAGCTATTTCATCTTGATCCAAAGACGCATGCTTTCCTCTTGTTACTATGTTTATTAAAATGTTTACAAAATGAAATGTAAAATATTAGTCCGTCAAGAGAAATATAATATTATTTAAATGATACATTTTTATAATGCATGTAAACATGTTGTACAAAAGCTTATTGAAATAGGTAACTAAAAAAAAAAAGCCTTGACTTGTTTAAAAATCTTTTTAGAAGGAACACTCAATTCAAATAGTGTCAGGAGGTCTTTTAAAATCTGAAACTTTTCATGGTATCTTGAGTTAGTTGACTCGTCTGTGAACAGGGCTTGTCCTGGTGCTACTGTGCATTTTGTCAGTGTCGAACCCTGTGTTCTAATTTTTCAAAGTCTGAAATATATCATGCAAGTGAATATTGGATTCCTGTTCCAAAAATTCCATATGAATCAGACCATGGCAGTCCCAAACAATGTCATAAGCACTTTCTTTGCAGACGATACAACTTTGAACTTCTTGAGGCCATGTGAGCCAGCGTGCCTGTGTTTTTTTATTGTCTTTTGTTCTTTGGGTCATTATGTGGTGCATCCAAGTCTCATCTCATTTTGCTGAAGAACGTAAGAAAGCCTCACCTCCATCAGTATACATCATAACATGTATCAAGCCAAGATTTTCTCACTAACTTGACTTTCTTTCAATATCAGCTTGGTTTAAAGCGTGGAGAATCCACCGTGCCACACACTTTCCTTTAATTATCACAAATAATGTACTGAGCATTCACAAAAGAAATCCTAGCATTTCACTGACATCTCTTTACTTGATCTGCTGGTTTGCTTGGATGATTTCATCCTCTCTCTCTCTCTCTCTCTCTCTCTCTCTCTCTCTTAGCATTGAACATCACTGGCAGGGTTGTGACGACCACAACAAGCTAGGTCATGAATATCTGCTTCTGCTGGACTGGTTTCAGGAAATTCCTGCAGCTACTTCTGCAGTAAAGAACTCAACAGTAGCTCTGCTCTTTAGACACACATTCATACGTTTGCTGGAGGCCATTTTGTCGGTGATAATTTTCCCTAGCTTCTGTGACATAAAGAGCAATAGCATTAAAGTGTGGACGTGAGTGTGACATCAAAGCATAATTCTGTTTTCTGGGTTTGAAAGTATATAAATTGAAGTCAATTGTTCGCAAATTTTATGAAGATGTGAGAGAAGGCAAAAATTGATCGAACAACTTTAGTAGGACAGGACAAGTTAAGTAGATGTTGTAAAACAGTAGAGAAACCCACTGGCCTTTTTCTCATAATTAACTTTCTCTTTAAAAAAAATCGGTTCTAATTACGCAGAATTAAGCTAGAAAATTTGTGATGTGGTTCTAGACAACTCTTTAAGTACAAGGATGGCTCTATTGACCTAAACCCTTCAAGAGATAGCATAGAAAAATTTAAGAGTGATAAAAAGAATGTTGGAAAAGGAACTTGTAAAAAAATTATAACTTACGTTATCCTGGGGTCGTTTTATAAAGTAAGAGTAAAAATTTAATATTGTTCAATTTAAAAGGTGAGAAGAGATTTTTTTACATAACTTATTTTTTTCTGTCAATTTTGCTAGAACAAAGGGGTATGTTTTTTGCGGTTTGGGAAGCAAACTCCGCACTTCTTTAGTATTTTTCTCCACCTTTTATATTTCAGAAATTAAAAAAAAACTTCTACTGAAATTTTAGCATGCATTTTAAGTTTTGTCTCATTATCTTCAACCATTGTGCCATATCTAAAGGTGTTTTCTGTGCTTTATTAGGAAGCTATTCTCTATCAAGTTTACACCAAGTTGCACTACCTTCCTTAATCTTTTTGACCTTTCATTTAATACTGCTGCATTCTTTGGACGCAGTTGTTGTTAAGTCACTGAATATTTCGTAAAAAACCCATTTAGATCTGATCTTAGAGAACTTATATTACAGAAACTTCCTTAATAAACTCTCCCTTCAGATTTAAAAGCAAGGTGTGTTTTCTTTACTCTTCAAGATGAATTAATTTTAGATTAAGATTTTTAGCTACATCAATTTCTTTACAATTCTGTGAGAGTGTGTGTTGCACCATTGCATCGAGTCACAATATACAATCATTAACTATCTATTGATGTCATTTAAATATGCAAGATTGTTCCTTTTTGTACTATACTTATGCCTTCCATTATCCTTAGGTTAGTTAAAACTTTTTCGTTTGTTTCATGAAAGTACATAGCATTGTTGTACCTGTTTGTCAATGGTAAGTAAATTTTGAAGACCTGCGGCATAAAAAAAATTTTTTTTTTCAAACTTATAATCCCAAGTTTTCGTGGAAGCAGTCTACAAATAAAACTCTTTTTATAGGGCTGTGGCTATTTATATTTTTCACATATCCTGTATAGGGAAAAAAAAGTTACAACACATGCATTATATTATGGTAGCGCAATATAGATCTACTTGTTATTTTCAAAAAATTTCTCTGTTACATGTGTAAAGGATCTAACCAGAATGCATGTTTATCATCGTTTTAAAACTTTTCTGTAATATGTGACTGTTTCTTTTTCTTTAAAAAAGAAATGTACCTAATTCGACAACTTTATGGTATACAAAATAAAACATTTTTGAAGAGGAAAATTTTCTGCTCAAAACAAAAAAAAAGAATATTTTTTAACACTACATGCTCACCATTGATTGCCTTATATAGACTAGTGACAATAATGGCAATATAAATACTCTTATCATGTTTTAATGAACTCATATTTGTTACGTTTAAATTTACTCATACTTGCCGCAGAGTTTGTAGCAGGTAGACTGACTTTTAAACAACACAAATGTTTCGTTAACCAACTATTAGAGATGTTTGAAAGCAAAAAATTTTCATTTGCTTGCACTTAAATATTTGCATGTTCTGTGTTTTTTTTTTTATTTTCTCCTAAAAGGTTGTGATATCTGGGAATTATTTCGTGAAATTTTTACAAATTTTAGACGTTTACCTGAGGCCTTCTGAGAAACATTCCATTTTGAACAGTTTTACCTGAAATATCTGTATTTGTAAATTGATTTACTGCTTTTTTTTTTTAACAGCATACTATAAATATCAGAAATTTTTAGGACATTGAAATGCAATTTTTTTTTTACTTCTTCCTTTTTTTCATCAACCAATTTGATGTGTGAAATTAGTCTTGAACAATGTTTTAAATGAGAATTAAGTCACAGAAAAAAAATGTCATCAAAATAAGCACTAGACGAAAAATGTAGATACATTTTTTTTCTAAAGAAAAGAGAGAAAATTATTATTTTGGTTGATATTTTACCACCAGTGTTAATATTTCGCTGTATACAATTATTGTAAAAAAAACAAACAAATGCCATTTTGAGTAAATGAAGCAGGTTAAAAACACAGTGTAGTAAGATGAAAAAGGGTTTGTTTGGTTGACTGTGTCTGAAATTTTGCCTTAAAAATTGTTCAGTACCTCAGTAAACTTGAAGTAAGGCGATATTTGGAAGATGCAAGCCACTATAGACTTCAAAGATGATAGTCATAGGCAGACCTGACATTCATACTTATCAAATCAGTATTATACTGTTTTTTGGCCAAAATATTAGAAAATACTGATTTTCTGATTTTGATTTCAAAATACTGTTTTTTTACTGCTTGGCAACTACCACCCATGTAGCCAAATTTCAAAGAGTGAAGTTGCCAGTTTTGTGTTTTTTAATAACCAAAAAATAAAATAATTTTGTTAGTGCATGTACCAAAATACTTTACTGTAGGCCTACTGTTTATCACGTGGAGGATGGTGCTTCAATTGAAATGCTGTTTTTTGTTTCTTTTTTATAAAACAGTTAAAATTACAATTAAATTTGAAATGCTAACACTTTTACCAAAAATATGTGTGAGTTTTTTAGTACTGGTTCAGATTTTTTTAAAAGCCTGAGTAATGATTTTTTAGCTCAATCATACTGATTTTTCATTTTGTGTAGTGGCAGGTCTGCATGAGCTTTGAAAATTCTGTTGTGAGTTAGTGGACTGGAAGGACGATGTTGGAATATTTCAAGCCACAAGTGCTCTGCTTATCTTGTTCTTCGCCAGCTTAAATTTTATTTGTTATAGACTGACTGTTTCAAGTTTATTTCAAGTATATTCAGTCAATACAAAGTCACATAAGGACATGTATTGAAATTAAGCAATGCTCAGCCAGTTTTAATATTTTCAGACATGAAAGGGATTCAAATATCTGGTTTTTTTAAAACTTTCATTTGAATATTGTGAATTCCACAACCTCTTGTTATAAAGTTAAACATTAAAAATGTTACATTTTGAACATTGTACTGTGAATTTTAGAATTGAAAAACAATATAATACACAATTTTATTTTGATTAGCTTTAAATGCCAAAATCATGTCAATTTTCTCATTATAAACTAAAAACAAATTGTAATTGGTGAGATGTTTTCCATAAATAATAATGTTTAAACACTAATTGTAGATCTTAGCCCTAAATTATTTTAAAGTTTTTTTTCATGATATGGATCCTCAACTTATGCCCCCTGTTCATGGTAAGTAGATATGAAGATTGCTGTTAAATTTTCTTTTTTTTTTTTTTTACTTTAGTTTTAAAGCAACCATATTAATGGTATGGATGTAGCACCTATTACCTAAGCATCATTGACAATGTTGAAGATGATGGCTCATTTCTTTATGCAGATTTTTTTATAGTTTATGAAAAACAACATAGATAATATATTTCATGATGCTCAGATAAGGGATCATTGTTGCTGCAACACATTGTTACTTATCATATATCTCACATCCTGGGCAGTCATTTCGAAATGTTGTGTTTGGGGAAAGGCCATTTAAAGAGTGTTTCTTCTCTTTTTTCTTTATTCTTTAAATCACATAAAGTTTTAATTTCTCTCCAAAAAAATTGACATTGTCATGAAAATTTTGACTATTGGAACCTTAGGAAAACGAATTGTTCCAAACAGTGAGGTTTTTGAAGGTGAAAATTGTACATTTGACTTATTGACTCATTTACCATGGACAGGAGACTGCGTTAAAAATAACTTCTGTTTGTGAAATGCCATGAACAATGCACTTTATGATGCCTAATATGCAATGTCATTACACCATGTTTATTGCTACCGATTGATATTTGTCCTTTGTTGCACAATTTGGTGTAAAAAGTTTTAGAGATGACATTGTCAGCATCAAGCAATAATATCAGTAAACATTACAAATATATTTATGTATAATATGTAAAAAGCGTGGTCTATGAAAGCTTAAGTTCTGTTTGCTAGCTTTACAAACCTAATCTTCCGAAATAACTTAAACAACATAGTAAAAACTGCACATGTCATTGAATATTTGTACCTTTTTTATGTACTTTTTCATTGTCAATTCTTGGTATTTTAACTTAGAAAGTTTAATTTGAAACTAAAAACTTCTACTTGAACAACATTAGGCTAAAAAAAAAGGCTACCTATAATGATCTGTTGTGTGAACAGTCAACATTGCAGTAATATGTCATTACGATATCCGCTTTTTTCCTACATGTATACTGTATATTCTTATAAACATGGTTCACGGAAGATATGCTTTCATGATTGCACCATTTTAAATTTCAACTTCATCGTTGAAANNNNTTTTGTTGTTGCGATTCCTTATTGTTTTAAATCCCTTAAGCTTCCCTAGGATGTTTATTTTATTCAGGGATATTCTCATGCTTATGGTTCATGTTCTTGTTTTTTTTTCTTTAGTGCACTATTATTTAATATTTTATTATATATTTAAGAATTCTTAAACTTACTTGTACAAGAATATCTGTAATGAAAAAAATAATCAAATTATAATATAGAGAAATCAATATCATAGAGCAGCCATGTCTGGATTGGTAGCCTGTGATTCAATGTACTAAATGTTAGACAACCATGGTGAACCCAATGTAAGTCACTCAGATTAATACTGTATTGATTTAGAGCCCTTTAAGGTTGAATTTTATAGCTGAGTATTTTTATTTTCTTCTAAATGAAAGAAATCAAGATTTAGGTAAGCTAGAGTTTAATTTTTTTCGACCATTTTGAGAGTGTACAATTTATGTTAGACTTAGAGAATGTTAAAAACTCAATACAGTATGTCCAAATTCCAACTTTGTATGTTTACAGTGGAATCTGGATAAAGTCAACACCTCGGGACCGAAAAAAAAGTGTTTACTTTAAGCGAGGTCATGTACCATACTATAGTGCAATCTGTAAGAGCTATGCTGATGTAGACACAGAGATGAAATGTGTAGGTGTGTGCACAGAAATACTGTGTTCGCATAACATTAGATTTGTTGGACTGGTGTGGCCAAGCTGGGAGGAGTGGGAGAGTCATGAGTGAATTGCCCTAATCAGCACCTTTCCAGCCGTACTAGCCCTCCACCTCTACCCCACTAACCCTTGCCAGACCAGTGGGCCGAGGCAGGCGCGCATGCACTGTACGCATTGTCTTGAATCATGAATGGAAACAAAGATTGCCCACCCACTCACCTCTTTGTCTCTATCAAGACCCATCTGAAGTCTCTCTATCTCTTTCCATCTGGCTACAAGGTGTTGACTTGAAGCGGAAATAGGCCCAAGGCAGTTGACTTAATGCACAATAAAGTTACTGAAATAAAAAAAAAAAGAACGGGTCCGTTGCGAAGTGTTGCCTTCAACTGTGAGTTGACTTCTCACGGATTCCACTGTATTTATTTACCTTGGTTGCCTTACCACTTCTTACAAATTTTCACAATGCATTATCATTATTGTATGTAAATTCACAGATGAATTGTATTATTTGAATTATATCATACATGTTGTATTTTACAAGTTTGACAGCATGTTTAACTTTATGCTAACAAATAAACTTTCAAGTACCTTGGCTATATATCAACTGGGTTTTACAGTTTTTCTTTCAATCTTTTATTTTGCTTTTGTTTGTCGTAAATACCACCATCAAAACCATCGGTTTTTTTTTCCAAAATGTAATCATGTGGCAAACAATGATTAGTTCTATGCACTGGTTCTAGGCTCTCTGGACAAATGAAACAACCACAGACACCAAATCAAGTCAACTTATAATTAAAACTTAAAAAAAACATTTTTATCACGATACCTTACTTGGTTTCCTATTCCTTTGGCCCATCAAATAATTTAGATACAGCATCAGAAGAGCTCCAAAGAAAACGGACATTTTCATATTTAAAGTTTCGAGAGAAAAATGTATACAAGTAATGTATTCTGCCTGTCCTTTGAGGAGATACAAATTTTGGTATGTACCTCCGGCGACGGGGCTGCAAAATTTGTATTTGCTGCGAATTTCCCCGCAAAATTTAGATATTTTATTAAATGAAATTTGCATATTTGTCGATTGTAAAGGTGGAATAAATGTACCTAGCTAATGCAAAATGCATTGAAATTTGAGCGTTAAACGTCGAAGTTTTGACTAAGAACAAAAAAGATATCCTTTCATCGTTGGCTTGTGCCAGATGTAATCTCTCTGACTATTCCAACTGTTGGTAAGAGGGAGCGCCAACTTATTTATAAGTGGACTGGAAGCTGTATTTAAAGTACTATTGAACAACTGCGGTCCGTAAAGACTTTGCCAGTTTGATAGAAATATATCGATATTGACTACTTTACCAGCCTCATTGTAAAACCCATAAATTACAAAATGAAGGTATTGATCTCGATATATTTCTATCCACCTGGAAAGTCTCCACGGACCCAGTTTGTTCAACTAAGTTGGGCATTGCCTGATTAATTTTACTCCTAATCTAGCTCTTCATTGTAGGATTGATTATGTTAAAATTAGATTAAAAAAAAGGGAAAATATAGAAGCCGTTTTCCATACTAATATTCAAAAGCGTTTGTGGATATAAACTTAAAAGTTTATAATTATCTGATCAGATGTTGAGAATGTGACAGTTAAAATACACTATTTTGAGCATTGAATTTAGACACTCATCGAGACAGATAGAGACAGACACTTTAAAATGTAATCGCCAACAAGTCTTAAGCAAAAATCTTAACAATAGTGAATAAGATACAATCATTGTTATCCAATTTATTTCAAAGGAACGGTAAGAAAGTTTGAATCTAAAAACGCTTAAATTGTACAAATCACCACTTATAAATATTTGCATATGTACTATTGCAGATGTACTTCATAGAAAAACAGAACTATTACTTAAAAAGATAACAACAATGGAAAAGAAACCAGGCATTTTAACACTAAATACCTGGATGATATCTCAGGGATGCAAGTTTTCTGGGTTTTTTTAATGGAATGCCAATTTTTAGCTGTATTCTTTTGTTAAATAATCATGCAGGAAAATTTGAATGTCAGAGAAAACCTCTAAACTTAAGATTTCTGGAAAATCAAACACTTTCCGTGAGTTGTACAGCTGTGAAGGCCCCAGTACAAAGGTATATCTCCCCAATGATTGATTTATCAAAGATTCTAAATAGAGCAGCCCTGCTGTTGGTTACCCATTGTCAGGTGTAGCACTTTTTAAAGGTGTTAAAAATGTCCTGCTTTTAGTGCATGGACCTTTTAGGCTTGCATCCCTGATTTACTATACACATGTGGATAAAACAGCAAAATGTAATCAATGAAATTTATACAACTAATTTGCTAACTGTAGGTTACTTTAAATCAGATTAACTGTCAGTATTTTACAGACACTGTAAGATGATGAAAAGACAAAACGATGACAAATTAATAGACAGATCAATCATGTCAACTGCAGTTTTAGCCATCAACTCGAAAGCGAACATACACTGCATTACTGCTGCTAGTAATAAAATATATCTGTAGGGAAAAAACAGAAAATTAATAACCAAAATAAGGTAAGAAGAGAGAGAGAGAGAGAGAGAGAGAGAGAGAGAGAGAGAGAGAGAGAGAGAGAGAGAGACAGACAGACAGAGACAGAGAAAGAGACAGACAGACAGACAAGTCTGAAGAAACAACAAACAACAAAAAAAAAATCAAATACAGCGGTACACCTTTTTACAAAAGACAAAAGAGCAATAGTTTGTCCTCAGCCAAAGTCAGCATCTAGGTACATGTAATTTTCTTCAACACGTTTAAAGAAACCGCAAACAAAACTATCGATAAGAACGTCGAAAATGGAGACGTTTTTGGGTGCGATGTCTGTGCGAAGTTGTCCATATTACAAAAGGATCGGTGATTGCAGCAAGATACACATTCTGAATAAAGCCCGCCTTCCCGGCAGCCAGGTGTACACTCTTTGGCACAGTAGCGGTCGAAGGTTGTGAGCTCCCCATCAGTGCTTAGTCGACGCACCTGCGGAATTGGAAAAGGTCAAATCGTAAATGACTAAAGATGTAAGTCATTGAGGGACAGTGAAGCTAACTACTACATGGACTATATATATATATACATATAGGCCTATACTATATTATTCACTTTCGGGGAATTTGGCTTCGTCAGCGTAACTGTGTCGCCACAGAGCAGCGCCACTAATGCCTCGGCAGACCAGTACACTTGAAGGCCACTTTTAACCCATATGCAGGGTATTGCAGGCGCATATATATCATAAATTCAAGAATTGTCTGTAGCATGTTGGTGGACTGAGGAAAGTTAGGGTAAATTGCTTTCCCAAGGCAATTGGAACATGGCATGGTCGGGAATCGAACCCGCGACCTTCAGATCTCGATTCCGACGCGCTAATCACTCTGCCACGCTGCCCCTAAACCAACTAAACAAGTTTTATTAGTGAAACAACCAACGTACCAATTAATAAAACTATAATGATCAGTCGAGCACTCGCAAAACTACCAACAACCAAAAGCAAACTAACGCCCTTTCTTGTTTTTTTGTGTTGTGAATAAAGGAGGGGCGGCAACCACAAACGCATGCGAATAATTCATAAGAGAATCGAGTTAAAAAAAACGAACTATACTCATAGTATCGATTACTTACGAATATCCTACTATATATTTATTAGATCCCATAAATGAACACAAAAGCGTAGAACTTGAAGTACACCCTGCCCTCACTTTGTTTCTTCAAATTTGCTCAACTTAATTCAAATACCAATATTGTTAACTCAGCTTAAACCTAAGTTCGATTTTCAGTTAATTTGATTTTTTTTTGTGTCACTCGAGGACAATAAATTATAGGGACCCGCATGAGGACTTGCACATTTTTCACCAAAGGTGATATTATTATTTATATCCCTTGAAGTCTTAACCCTTCACTGCCGAAGCATACTTGTTTTTGGATTAAAATAATATAATATGCATAGTGCAGTTAATTGCGTTCAGGCAATGGATCGCATTATTCTGTGTTAACGAAATTGGATAAGTTCTCAAGTATTTGTTTCTGGAATGTTTATCATATATGATAATCTGGGCATTACGGCTAATATCCTAAATGTAACACATATGATGGTACGTTTCAGCGTATCATATCTGATACGTTGGACAATAGACCTTTATAATACTGTTGTATTTCAAACGTATCTTGAAGTAGGACTCGTTCATTAAACACTTCCGTGCTACAGCATTATATAATGATAGGCTGGACAGCACAGGGTTAAGCAGACAGGTTCACAATTATTATTGTGTGTATTTCAAATGTAAGGTACCTTGCAGTAGGGCTCATTTATCAAACATTTCCGTGTTTTATATATCATACGCTGGACAGTACATGGTTAAACAGACTGTTTTGTAACAATTATTGTGTTTCAAACGTACCGTGCAGTAGGGCTCGTTCACCAAACACTTCCGTATTATATATGATACGCTGGACACTGGACAGTACAGGGCTAAACAGACTGTTTTATAATACTGCATTTCAATGTACCTTACAGTAGGACTCGTTTATCAAACACTTCTGTGTTACAGCATTATATATGATACGCTGCACAGTGCAGGGTTAAACAGACTGTTTTATAACTATTAAAGTATATCAAACGTACCTTGCAGTAGGGCTTGTTTATCAAACATTTCCGTGTATTAAATATGAAACGATGGACATTACAGGGTTACGCACAGTGTTTTTTAATAATTATTGCATTTCAAAATGTACCTTGCAGTAGGGCTCGTTAATGAAGCATTTCCGTGTGGGGATTTTGTGAATGTCCGACATGCCTATACAATCTGTGTTGTCTCCATTGTGACATTCGAAGCAAGACAAGTTGGAGGTACGGGTCTCAGGTTTGTTAAAAATGTAAACCTCGTATTTGTAGCCTTTGTCTGAAACGAAATAAAATAAAATAGCCGTACATTGCCAAGGTTTATAAGTCTAGGGCTTTCAAAGAAAGCTAAAATTGACGTGGCTATTGTGAGGGAAACATAGGTTGAGCTGTTAATGTGGGCCCGCGTACAAAGCGCCTCGCTGTCCTTTTGCCTGTACTGTGCAGTAGGCCTTAAAGTCCACGTCAACACTCACTAAAAAAAAACAACACACACATAAGACCTATTTGCTGTACTTTTGCGAATGCAAAGATAAAATTACTGTTTTTTTCGGGTGGGGGGGGGGGGTTGACTTATTAGGTACTGATAAAATAATATTTTGAATATCTTTGATGCAAATGATCATTTAATATTGTATTATTTGATGAACCATTATTTCTAAAATGTATCCCATTTTAACATTTATAGGACAATCATTATGGTCGCAGCGCGGATAACCCGACATAAATTAAACATGTATTTTTGTAATAGCAATCTTGTTATAAGAAAAGCCTCGTTTAGTGTACAAAAACCATCACTTAAGAAAGATTTACACTAAACGATTTGAAAGATAAAGATACAGTTTTACAAAATTCCTGACTGATTGAGGACGAGAGCACAAAGAGGAAACCCTTTCTCACATCTTTCCTTAGAGAATATTTTTCGTTTAACTCACTGAGGATCTTGCTTAGTCACGTAATAGATGTAAGTTAAGAATTCATGGCGTTCTATCCTGCCTTGTTTGTTTCCTAGTTTTCATCAAACAATGAGTGCCTAGGCTTGGTCATAATATTAAACATTTGTTTTCGTCAACGAAACAATCTACAAACCAGACTCTAGTAAAATAAACCTATATGGCATATCAACCAACAGCAGTGTCCTTACATTAGAGTTATTATTTTTACATGCATACTCCGACCACTCTTTCAAAAACAAAATTCTTACCCGATGAAGTTACCATAGAAGCAAACTGCAGGAAAACCATGAACAAGGAGGCTTTAAAACTATAAATATGCATCTTGAGTTCAAACTAATTAATCCACAAAAAGCGCCTGTCTTTCTCTATTAAACACTTGCATATATCAAGGGTGTTAGATAAGCCTGTTTAACCACTACTAACACAGAAGAATAACCACACTTTAATAAAGCATGTAAGGCCTTGTTAGTTGTAGAAAAACCTCTGTTGTTGCCAGAACCTGTACCACAAGAGCAGAGTTGATGCAGTTCATAAATAAACTCAGTTACTGTTTACACAACAGTGTTGCATCCACCTCTCAACAAGACTTAGATGTAGCATTGACCTCTGGATTCACCCAAGCAGCTTGCTGAAATAATTAGAGATATCCCTTTGAAATAGATAGATCTAACCTTCTCGGAGAGGGAAAAAAATCCAACTTTCTCTAAAGGCTGCAAATCAGTAAGAGTCTAAACATTACGCCCATCACCACCCTCTGCTCGAGCGAGTGTAGAATCTATTTCATGATGTAACAGATTGGCAAAGAGCACAGGGCTTTCAAAGGATTGGTAAAGAGCACAGGCTTTCAAGCCTGTTATTGATGCCAGTAGTTCCAGTTGCCAATGACGGATATGACGTCACGAGAGATGAGATCGATATGTTTCTTGACACAGGCAGCGCAAGTTCCAGGCTGCAGCTCGGCTAGCTGTGTCAGTTTGAGCACACAACAGCAGCTGCACTCGAGTGAGCGACATGGAGGGCTGCTTTTTTTTTTACTCACGCTTTCGTTATCTCCATTGCTTATCTACCACCGTGACAAAGAATAATTGCGTGAAAAATTTTCTGTTTTTCATTTTTCAAATTAACTGATTTCAGAAAAAGTTCCCTTCCTCGATCAGTCTCTCACTCTCCATCTCTCTCTCTCTCTCTCTCTCTCTCTCTCCACTAACGACCCCAATAATTATAGAGGATTTGTACTTACCTCACTTGCCAGTAAAGTTTCTACACATATTTTAAACAATCGTTTATCGATCTCGGCGGAATCGATTAATAAAGTTATAGAAGAACCGGTAGGATTCCGGTCAGGATACTCTACAAACGACCATACATTTACACTTTATGCCATAACACAAAAACAATATAGTAAGAACATAAAGCTATACGCAGCATTCGTTGGTTACAAATATGCTTTTGACAATAAAAATAAATACGCTCTGTGGGCTGCCCTTCGCAAGAATGGGGTTCATAACAAAATATTTAGGGCTCTCCAAAGTATAGATTCTCAGGTCAAAGCAACGGTTAAGTGTAGAACTAATAATGATCATCTAACACCTTACTTTGGCTGTCCTAATGTTTTGAAACAGGGCTGCATGATAAGTCCAATGTTGTTTTCGTTCATAAAAAATCAGTTAGGTACAACTGTGAACGCGAGAAGAAAACATGGTTTACAACTAATGCAACGATTACGTGAAATGTTCCAGTTACTTTTTGCTGATGATTTGACCCTAATGTATGATTCTATTGACGGGCTGCGAAATCAAATTTAGAATGTAAAATCAGAGTAAGACGGGTAGGTCTACCTGGTAATCTAAACGCAACCATTGTTGTTTTTAATATAGGTGGTCATTTGGGAAAAAATTGCATTGCGGCTCTGAGCCTATAAAAGTTGTCAACTCTTACACATACCTTGGTTTAGAGTTCACCACTAGACTTAGCTTAACCTCAGCTTCATACATATATTCTCAACAAAAGCAAAAAAAGCTATTTTTGGAATTCTGAGTTATCTTGACAAATTGAACTGTCTAGACCTGTCTCCACCAAATTATTCGATGTAAAAATTCAATTAATCCTTACCTATGCTACCAAAATTGGGGATATTAAAGAACTGATCGAAGGCCCATACATTTGCTTTAAAAGATATGTATTTACGTTTACTCGGAATTCCATTGTTTATGGCAAGACTGGGAGGTATCCCTTAATTAAAGTTATACCGCGACTAAATGTATAAAACATTGGCTTAGGTTGATCAAACTTCCAGAAGAAGGTATTGCCCACCAAGCATTGCCCACCCTGCTAACTGGCCTCCATAAAAAGGAACGTCTAACTGGGTAAGCGATTTACAAGCATTTTTTGTACTCATGGCTTTGGTGTAGTCTCATTATTCCAGGGTGTTGGTAACGGAAAAGTATTCCTGACAGAGTTCAAACAAAGAGTTAAAGATATCTTTTACCAAAATTGATCGGCACAATTATGTGCTTTCATTTCTATAATGGTATTGAAAACGTTCTAGATCCAGAAAAATATTTGTCAATGCCTAAATACAAATCATTTAGAGATATTCATATGAAATTTAGAGCAGGAGTCTCACCAATAAATTGCCATCAACTTAGAAACATTCCAAATGCTAGATAAATCTCAACGGCATGATTTTGTGCTTACTTCTTTAGCAGCCTATTATGCTATCAGAACAAAATATCTCAATATCCTTAGTGCACGATTGGTCACTCAATTTGAATTGAGTATGTTGCTAATCGATGCCAAAAACTTTATAAGTGTCGCAATTTTTTTTTTAGCTTTTGAGAAAAGAGGAAAGAGTATACAAAGTATTGTGGAACATACGAATAATTCATACGATGTGTTCTATACAACTATATGATATTGATCATGTAATTGAATTTGTAGACATGTTGCAGAGCTACCCTTACAGAAATTTATGCACACCCTTTTCATTTCTAAATAGAAACACTCATTATTCCTTTCAATACTACCATTGGTACTTTGAAAAGGAATAATGACTTCCTATAGATATAATCATTCTGTATTATGCTCTGTTTATTATATTCCCTATTTTTATTTATTGGAGAGTTTAATGTATTTATCACGCACATATACATATTTATATTCACTAAATATATTTTACATTGTTCATGGGCAAATGACCTATGAAGTCGATTCAACTTTCTCTCTCACTCTCTCTCTCTCTCTCTCTCTCTCTTTGTATCTGTATGCCTTTTTTTTAACAACGCCTATCTTTTTACCACTTGCTACAAACACAAGACGGTTGGTGCCGGCGAGTGGTGCGGGTTTGAATCCTACTTTGTTCATGTTCTGTCTTGTACAGTCTTGTTCTGTCTTTCGTCTTGCCTGTTACTAGATTTAAGACTCTGGTTGTCTTTCTACATCTCAAATAATATTTTACTGATTCTATACAATCTCATTGTATCTAAAAAAGAGATCCTTAGGTCTAGCACCGTTGTCTCCATCTCCTATGGCTTCGACAGCTTTCTCCCTTTCTCTAGGGGGGCCTAGATAGCTCAGTTGGTAGTGGCTTCGCTCCGTGGCCAAGAGGTCGCGGGTTCGAAACACAGCCGAGCACAGTCCGGGCCCCTACTGGTTGGGTCGGTGTCAGTATATATATGTATAATGTGACCGGCTGAGGCTAAGTCATGGTATCCCCGCTAGTCTCTGGGTGGCAGCCAGTAAATTGTCATTGGGACCCAAGCCCTGAGAGCACCTTTGAAGTGGAATTGGGCTTGTAAAACTACTCTTCAATCAATCAATCAATCAATCAACCCTTTCTCTATAGCCCTACTATTTCTTTAGATAGAAACTGTTTCGTCTGTTTCGTCTAACCTCTGTGATAAAAAAACCACCGTTTTTTCCTTTATTATTATTATTTCTTCATTTTGAGGAGAATTAAAGATTAGGTAACTCACTGCAAAATATATTGAGAGCTATGGAGAACAAGTAATTCCCTTTCGTCGAAGAAATGAAACTCGTTTTGCTTCTCCGCTGTTTTTTTTTTTGCTGAAGCCTGAGAGAGATTTGGTTTGGTTGTTTGCATTTTAACGTCACAGTCAACTTTGAGGTTATATCAGAGACGGCGCTGGGGAAAATTGAAAGCTGCAACACTGTGATGTAAGGAGCGCTTGCGTAAACCACACCCAGTCACTTTAACCTGACACCGGGCCGACCAGACTTAGCACTAAATTCATAATGCCAGATCAGCTGCTAATACCAATTTTAAAGTCCTTGGTTTGACTCGACCGTGGATCGAACCACGCACCTCCCGATCTCTAAGCGAGTGTCTTACCGCTAGGCCAGAGAGCCGGTGCCTGAGAGAGAAGATAAGGTTTTGACATCAGGGATTGGGACAGAGTAGAAAGCTCTGTTGATTACTGTTAATGTGTGGCTAACTTCGGCTTTAGGCATATGGGTATTTAAAACGATTCTTTGTATTTATGAAAACATGAATACACAATCTTATAAAATTAGCATTAATTTCTGTAGCAATCGGCAGCGCTGACACAGCTAGTTTAGTAGACTATGGCAGTGCCTCATTGTCTCATTCTGAGGCTCATATAAGGAAAAGTTTTCATTATTAGGAACAAATAATAATTGCAGACCTGATATTAATTTGATGGTCTTTTTTTCTTCCTTCAACAGTATCCTACTTTCTCTTTTTCTCTCTCTTTGTCTTTTTATCTACGCTCATTTTCTATCTCACATTAAGCAAACTCTTTTTACTTTCTCCATTACTGCCCCCCCCCCCACCGCCCTTCCCACCCAAACAGGAATCGTCCACGTGCCCCCTTTCCATTTTCCCGTTATCTTCCTCCTATCAGAGTTATTGTCGAAATCCACGTTGTCTTTTACAGGCTTCTTGCACTTGGTAAAATGTCCACCAGAAGATTTTCCGTCATTGCAACTGTTCATATAGATCTAGTGCTGTTTCGCAAACAGTGTGAAAAAAATGGTTCACTTCGTTCACCGCATTGTCTTTTTTTTTTTTTTGCGTGTTGCAGACTGAGCACCATTTTCATGCAATGTTTTTTATTTCGCCAATTAATTTCGAACTTCAGTACAGACATAAATTGTGAAATCTGTAGTTGCGTTTCTAAATTCAAGATTCAGTTTATTAGTTTGCTCTGGATAGAAACTGTTCCGTTTAGCTTCCCATTAACTTCTATTTTAGTGTTAACAGCGCATACTTTTTTAAGTCTTTAGTATTAATATTAGTTGTCTCGCGCTCCGGGTGAATAAGCTGGAAGTCGAAAATTATGGTCCTGGGAAACAGCCAATTGAAGGCCTAGTTTTTCTTCTTTTTACCTAATTTTTAAAAAATACAAAATTTTTAATATATTTCACTAAACGATGATACTTTTATGATGTGTTTGAAATAGGCTTATGAGAGCCTAGAAAAATGTCTTGGTGAATACAACAACTTCTTTAAAGGTGAAAATTACGACATCCGACTCTTTCAACCAAGACAAGAGACAATTGAAGATTAGCTAACTCAGTACAATTATACTGACAGTAAACTACGACATTTACTTCCTTTTCGTCGAAAAAAGTTAACAAAACTCGTAGTTTTGTTCCTGCGCTTGTTCGTTCGGTTTGCAGCTAAAGAGAGGAGATATGTCTTTCACAAATAATTAGAAATTGGGACAGAAACCCTGTCAATTGCTGCAAATGTATACTTTACTTAAGATCTTTGAGTGGTTTTTTTCAAACTGTAAGGAAACGGTTCTATATTTTATATAAAAAAAAAAACCACAACTCCTGCTGTAATCTACAGCGTTTGCACAACCAATTCAGTAGACCATGACAGTGCCCCATTGCATCTATTTGAGGTTAAGGTGAGAAAAAGTTGATTAGGATAAAAAAAAAACCCGCTTGCAAACCCTAATTTGTTTTTCAAACGCAAAAGATGTTTGGTTTTGAATTAGTGGAAAAAATAAACAAGACAAAAAAAAAAAAAAAACCAAAGAAGAACATGTATAATTTAAGGTGAATGTTGTGTAATTTATGGTCAAGTTAAAAACACCCTTATCGCTGATATTTCTTGCTGTTTGAATAAATTTTTATATCTCAAACCTGTCGGCCCTAACGAAATTTGCTGCTGCCCGTTTGCCCTAGGTGTTGGTGATGTCGTTACGATTAGCACTCTTAATAAAAAAACTTGAGGCATCAAATTTGGAGAGAATAACTATCTCCCAAAAGACAAAATACGGTAGCCAAAAGGTGCGCTGCAACTCCACGTCAAGTAAAAATAAAAACCAACCTACCATGCTACCAAGCTTATCTGATCCAACAAAGTTTGGTTAGCCCTGTTTAATCTGAAGTTGCAAGCTCAACTGAAGAGTGGTCTTCCAAACTCGGTACCTGCACTTTTGCTATAATCAGAGTTATTGATGGATTCTTGATATGGAGATAAACACGAATATTCCGTGTTTTCAACCAAAACTTAGTAAAGCGCCCCCCCCCCTCCTTGTGTGTCATAATATAATGTGTGATTTTTCAAAGATATAGAAGGAAAATGATAAATGTTTCTTGATTTTCTGTAAACCTCGTGAAATGCATAATTGTTACCTACAGAGTTTTGGAAAAACGCTCTCCAATGTATTATGACCACGTCATATAATTATTTGGAATTGGAAAAATGATTCCATTATGATCCAGTGAAGGGTGAAAAAAAGGAAATGCGGACCAGAAAGGAGATAGGAAAACAGACACCCAGTAGGTCAGAAAAATTGAAAGGACTGAAGGGTGCAGATTCCTTGTTTATCTGGGGTGTTTCACTGGTCCATATTGCAGATAGATAACTAGGGTGAAGTGAAAAGTAGGATTACAACTCACAAGCAAAAAGTTAGGCTCGTGCAACATATGAGGAAAAAAAACTTTGCTCCCTCTTTTCACTGCAAACCATGACATTAAGAATTTTGTGTGCCAGAAGCAAAGCCGAGTCTGATTCACCGGTAAAAGAAAAAGTCGTTTTCTTGGGAGAAGAAGTTCGAGATGGTGATTTATCCCACAATGCATTGCTCGTTCTGATTCTCCCATAAATTTAGAAATCTTTCTAGTTGAATTTGTCTGGTCGAAATGTACCGAAAAATCAGAACGGACGCTCTAAAATACACGTTCTGGTTTCCGTTCTGATTTTGCATGCCATTTCAGAAATGTGCACATTCCCTTATGCTTAATTCGACCACCCAACTCAACAGGCCTGTCAGGCTAAACGTGAAAAAATTAGAGCATGAGAATTCTTCTACTGATCTTTGTCGATTGAGCTGATAGTTACGTAAAACTAGTAAAGAGCCCCCTTTTTGTCAAAGGCCGCCACAAAGCGGTTCTACAATGTTAACCGGCTCTGTAGCCTAGCGGTAAGACACTCGCTCAGAGATCGAGAGGTGCGTGGTTCGATCGTCGGCCGAGTCAAATCAAAGACTTTAAAATTGGTATTAGCAGCTGATCCGCCTAGTGTCTGGCATTGTGGATTTAATATTAAGTCTGGTAGGCCTCGTGTCAGGATAATGTGGCTGAGTGTGGTGTACGCAAGCGCTCCTTACATCACAGTGTTGCAGCATGTTTTCGATTTTCCCCAGCGCCGTCTCTGATAACTTCGAAGTGGACGGGGACGTTAAAAATTCAAACAACCAACATCTAAAATGTAAAATATAGGAAATATGATTATGGACATTAACTCTTGATGACGTTTCTTGACCTACACTCAACCGGCTTAAGTGCAGACCCTACTTATGTCATCAAAGGCTTGGACTAAGAAATGTTTCAGTAACGCTACACTTCTCTGTCAGCGACCTGAATTTTGTGGGTTAATGGGTCAGACGTTTTTTTTTTTAAATCATAACTTTTCAATACCTATTTACTGACTTCTTAGCAATGTTATAACTTATTGCGGGCCAAATTGTTATTACAGGCTAAATTGGAATCCATTAAGAGACAACACCTCTACTGTAAACACTTGCTCAAAGCCAACGCTGTTTTGCACTTCCATTTTGTATTTCTTTATTATTTGTAATGGTTAAAGCCAACATTTTCGGTCTCAAGGTGTTAACTTTATCAGGATTCTACAACTGTATTTCAAAGTAACGTGCCTTTACTTGCTTTAATGAAGATTCCGTTTATAAGGATTATAAAACATTACTGAGAAGACCGGCCAGAACTAGACTGAGGAGCTAAAATACAGCATATGAGCCATTTATTTTCATCCCCCAGAAAACGTAGACCAGCTGCAGGTCAAACTAATACTAGTAAGCTTGGTAGTTTTCTTGTACTTGCCGAAGACTGTTAAACAAGTTCATCATGACTTTTTCTATTAACAACAAAAAAAAGGAATATGTTAAAAACTTGATAAAGACGAAGCGCCAGGGAATGGCTGTAAGCGCCTACAGTTGCCTCCGTGGGTAAATTTTATTCCTCAGCCAAAGTCCTTTAGCCTTACAATACAGGCTTCAAGTTTAGCTATCGCACGAGTCACGACAACCGCTAATCAAACGAAGAATCGAATTTCTAAATTGCTCACGACGTAAACCCACTGACACAATTGTGCAAGGGAGAAACAGTTACCGTAGTGAAAGGTCTTACATAAACACTGACAAATCAGGAAGGGTAGACTGCCCGAAACCTTGTAATGAAGGCCTGCCAAGTTATTATCCAACTGGTGACACGTAGGCAAATCGATATAAAGTTATGTAAATCATGTAAATGTAGTCAACCACAAAGTGAGGTTGTACGTGGGAAAAATACTTTTCTGCCTTGTCACAATTATGACACAAAAACTGACTCTTTTGCCTTATCCCAGTAATGACAAAAATACTAACTCTTCTGCCTTATCCCAGTTATGATAAAAAATACTGACTCTTCTGCCTTATCCCAGTAATGACAAAAACTACTGACTCGCAGTCACAATAAAAAATACTGACTCTTCTGCCTTATCACAGTAATGACAAACATACTGACTCTCCTGCCTTATCACAGTAATGACAAAAACTACTGACTCTTCTGCCTCATCCCAGTGATGACAAAGACTACTAACTCTTCTGCTTTATCCCAGTAATGACAAAAATAGTGACTTCTCTGCCTTATCCCAGTGATGACAAAAACACTGACTCTCTAGGCCTATAAATACAAGTGTTTTAAAATACCAGTGAAATGCAGCAATTGTGTGGATTTAAGCAAAGAGAATGGCTCTGCGTGTCCAAAAACAACCCTACCATAAGCCTAAGCTGTATGAAACGGAAGCGGTTTCTGCAGTGGTTAAAGTAAAAACTATGAGAGGTATAATTCTAAACCTGCCGGTACCATAGAAATAAAGAAAACCGCAACAACTAAATTTTTTTTTTTGAAGAATGATTTAAATATAATGCAGTTTTCCGCAATAGGTATGTTCAATTTGATGTCATGTATGTCGATTACAAAAAGGAGAAGGTCATTGGTTTTAAAAGATAAAAATAATATGTTTACTTTTAAAGTACACACGTAAACGGGTATTTATCAAAAGGGTTCGATTTATGGTCGAGCCGTTTCTCTTTTGGTGGACTCATAGCAAAGGACTTATCTGCCGCGTTTATAGACTATAAATATGCAATGATGACATCGATAGAAATATTTGAGAAGTGGAAGGTGGGCCTAAATGCAAAACTTACGAGCTACAGTATTTCACTGGTTCGAACCCCCCATCGTCCATGGTTTAGTTCATATCTGTACATGTCTCTACCACACCATATGATGGCATTTTGTAAAGAAAAAAAGACAACAATGTGGAAAGAGAATACAATCTAAATTATACAATAATCTTGTACCCTGATCTCGCAAACTTTCTTATTTTAAATGCCCAGCCACCATTTACTCTGAAATTTTAACGCAGAGAAGTTGAGGCAATTTGTTAACAACAAAAACAACAACAAAAAACCCCCCACAAAAACAAAACAACACTTTGAGCCACGTCAGTGCTTTATGCTCTTTCAATCAGAGGCTCGGAGCAAAATATCAATATTTATTACATCAGAGAACCATATAAACATGATCAACACAGTAGTTAATCATAAAACAATAACACAATCTACCAACATAACAGTTATAGATCTTATACAAACACGAAATAAATAAAATAAAGAGCGTTTTTATATAGCGCTTATCCACTAATGTGCTCTAAGCGCTTTACATGGGTTTCCCGACAGGCCATTCCCAACCAAAATACCTTCTGAACTCACAGAGGAGCAGCAAGTAAGAGCATCACTCTAGCATTGTGTCAAGATCTTTCACTGCCTATAGTCGGGTACTCGTTTAACGCATGAGTGAGGCGAAGTGTAAATAGCCTTTCTCAAGGACTAAACGTCGACCTGCCGAAAGCAGGACTCGAACCCTGGACCTCTCGATCTGAAAGTCGAGCGTCTACCACTAAACCACGACGCCCCACAAATGTTAGTCAAGTTTTATCCTCCGTTAGCAAATATATTTATCTTCATAATTGCCCATCACAGTAACTCGATTTTTTATAGGAATGTTAAAAAAACTGTTAGTTAATTGATGCATCAAATTTTCATTTTTCTTTTTTTTTCTTTTCAGTTTTTAAAATATAGGATACATTAGAACTCAAAAGCTTTCTTTTATTGTTAGTCCGGCGAAACGGAAATCCCATGATCAAGAAACCTATAGTAAGCATTAACATTAGACGTCTACTGCATCAGCGGTATACATGTACTTAGAACAGGGTACCTTACATTAAAAACAACAAAATTGTTACAGAACTCAAGTTTCCAGTCCAAACGTGGTGTTTTTGCTTAAAAGAAATCCAGAAATGAGACGAACAACGCCATAAAATTAGTTGTAACATCAGTTATTATGTTTTGATGCGGCAACAGAAAAAGATTTGAAGTTACACACATCTGGAGAGTTTCTAGCACATTAAAAATAAACCAGACGGACAAAAAACAACCAGTTGGTTGGCATAATTTATTTAAGAAGGAGGAGTAGAGTTAATTTTTTTTGTTTGTTTCGTTCCTCTTGGTTCATATCTAATTGCACAAATAGGCCTACATCATGGTGTTTTATTGTTTATTGTTTCATGTTACCTTGGAAAATTGTTTGCTGAAAATACGGTAGAATTAAAAAATACGAGACAGTCTATACTTCAAGACGAAAATTGTGTGAAATTTCCAGAGAGTCATAAAGAGCATTATATAAATAATATTTTAAGCTGCTCATGTTGAATATTTCTGTATGCACTTGCCAACGTTATGCAAACCAAAATACTAATTTAAAAAAAAGAACATTGCGAAGCATCATGTGTCTAACGATGCGATGAGTATCCAGAAACAGGCTTCGTAAAACTAAGAAATATGGACTCAAACATTGAATTTGAAGTAGAGTACCGTAGGCCTACGTCATGATCTATCTTTCATGTGGCTCTGTTAAAAGAGAACTGTAGTGTAGCGCAAGTTATGCAAAAAGCCAATGAAAACTCAGAAACAGTCTTTTTATAATGATTATATAGGCCTATTGCTTGATATGGCATAGATTACTACTTATCTAACTCTAAGGACTAATAATCTCCATTTTATAAGCGAAAGAATGAGACACACTGTAATGGGGTTGTTCCATGAACTTCAGAAAATTCTTTAAGAGTAGTTCCCCTTGGACAATGGTGAATTTTAAGGCTTAGATTCAGCACTACAGTTACTTGAATAAACTCCCTCGCCCACAGAAGAGTTCCCTGGTGAGCCCACCTTTTGAATTTCACACACAAGATAGTTTAGTCTTGAAACAGCCCCATAGCTAAGCCTGCGTTAACTTGTTATCTTGTCGACCTCAAAAGCACCACGACATGACTGTTCCCGGACAGCCTTGTAGCAGGTTTAAAACATAAGAACCATTAATAGTGATCGAGGTAGGTCACTTCAGTCTCAGACCTGTATACATTCACTTGTTTCAAACATGTGACAATTGCAATTGTCTCGGGACAGATCTGTCGTAGTGTAGTTGAGGCCTTAACTAAACAATGGGAGTTAACTCTTGAGGTCAATTGGGAAACATTACTAGCTTTTTTTTATTTCCCTTATAGCACCTACAGAGGCTTTGATTTCATTTTTAATAATGTACCTTGCTACTCATACTCGTAGGCTATACTTGGTGTTAGAAAAAACTCAGGGCGTGTTTTTAATCGTCTCAAGCGTATTCTTTGCCTGCCCTTAGGCTATATTTTGTAATTTTTGCACTTTTTAAAAACATTTATTGACAATGCACGAAGAGGTGTGCCATTTTCGATGGTTTTTAAGTCTTACTTTAAGTATCAGGTATGATTATTGAAAATTTCATTAAATCATTCAGTCAATCATCATCTTCAGACTCTTTGGGGCAGGTCTTCAAAATGGTAGATTAACAAATAAAAAATACTTTGTGAGCCTATTCATTTAAAGTTTTAGCTTTACAGGAAAAGAAATAAACTAATAATACTTTTCATTCTCTAATATAAGGCCATAGCGACGCATAATTTTTTTAAAAGTCCTGTGCTTGAGAAGAACCAGTAGACTTTGTTTCCCTTAACATGGAGAATGAGTCGGGTGTCTCAACTGACATAACCCGAGGCATTGATATTTTGAAGAAAGCCTTTTTTATCTTCAGAGCCACACATTAGCGTTTTGCCCATGAGGCGGTTCCATGGGCTTAAAAAAATCAAGGTTTTCTTCATTATCATATATAAGTGTCATCTTTTTTTTTTTTAATAAAGTTGATTTGATATGGGAATGACAAAACTTTCTAATTTGAGCAACGGCATTACATTTCACTCCCTTTTGCCCATTTCATACCTCTATCAGTCTGCCTCTCATGGCCCCTGCCTCTCATGCCCTCTGCCTCTTATGCCCTCGGCCTCTTATGCCCTCAACCCTCCCCTCTAACTTTGTTGCACAGAGATTTGTGAAAAAAAATCGCACAGCTGTACTATTGAAGCTTTCTTGTTAAAATGTTCGTGACAGTTCTGATTGAATCCTCAACTTCACATGATGTTTCGAAAAACATAGAATTTTACTCTTCAACCATGCACAGACTCAAGGCTTAAAAGCGACGTGAAATTAAAATGGTTCAACAAAAATTAAATTATCACTGTAAATAGCTGTCACCGCGATGTTCCCCATCAAAATATCCCAAAGTTTGCACCAAAAAATCATAAAATTGCTCCCGAAAATTGCAAAATTTGCCCCGGTTATACATTTAGAAAAAAAAATTTGTTAAAAAAATTCAAAGGAATATCTTAAAATCATACCGGGGGATTGACGTTTACTTTCAGTACATTGAACTTGTGACAAACCAAAAGCGGTGGATAAATAAAGTGAGAAAGAGAGAGAGGGAGAGAGAGAGAGAG
>BMAT01012505.1:0-11732 GCA_019649035.1 Elysia marginata
GCGTCACATTGATGCAAATCTCGAGCGCGTGAGTAATGTTCTGTTCGTCCTCGATTCTAGTACAGGCAGGCTAGTTCTCGAATGGGGTTAGCCATTATTTTAATATCAGCGCAAATGAATCAGTTAATTGGTTTTGATCCTTTTGAAATGTAGGAAACTATCTTTAGAATTAGATATTTACAAAACTGGTTGTTTTTTTATCACAGAAACAAAACAAAAAAAAACAAAAAACAAGAAAACAAGAAAAACTCAGAACGTCTGCGGCTACACTGGTGTTTCACAGCTCATGTAACTAACATTAGTAACAAATAAATTATAAAAAAACCGGCACAGAAAATGAGATAAAACAAAGCAAGTTTGTGAAAAACCACCATAACCAGTCAGACATTGAGGCAAAATAAACATCTGGATAGACCAAGACCGTTGTGCCGCTTTAAAAAATGATCATAAATCTTATCGTTTGAATTAAAAGTCTAAAATTTAGATAAAATTTCGTTTTTGAACCCACCTGTCTTTAAAACAATAATGGCTGAATTATTTTAAGAATAATCTTTACAGTGGGTTAAAGTAAGCTTTGAGTGAAAATGACCAATAATGTTGTTTGTCTAGAGTATGATTCCAACCCTAGACGTATTAAAGCATATATACAATGTTTCAATAATCTATTTTCTCTGTTAGCAAGGGTTGGCGTTTAAAAAAATAATACAAAGAAACTTTAAGTATCAAGAAGTGTTTCGGTTTCAAGTATTTATTAAGGTATCAATTCTTCGTTTTGAATTTTGATATTTGATAGCTTGAACTGATTCTGTCCTGTCGCCGTATACGTCTCGCTAAAACAGACTTAACACTCCAGGCCACGATAGGTAAGATTGAGACGGCGACATTTTTATATCTTAATTAACACAAGAGTAATTTACTTGTTTGTTTGCATTCAGGAATTCTCAAAATTTGGGAGAGAAAGAGGTGTTAGAGTTAATTTTTTTTTATCCGATGAATCAACCGTGTACGTCTCGCTAAAACAGTCTTTACACTCCAAGCTACGATAGGAAAGATTGAGACAGCGACATTCTTAGATTTTGTGTAACAATTTTTTATTTACTTATTCGTCTACATTCAGGAATTCTCAAGATTTGGGAGAGAAAGAGGTATTGGAGATAGTTTTCAATCTTATAAATTAAGCAAAGCTTCTAAGTATATGATTATAATTAAAGTCACACGACGGAGAACGAAAAAGTAGTTAAAAATATCCGCATGTGTAGGCATCGGAGACTTTACTACCAGTGAAGTGTGGTGAGAGATGCTGCAACGCCGCTAACAAGCCGGTAAGTTTTATTGCAATCTAACATTGCTAATAAGTCAAGGTTCGTCTTCATCGCTTGATTTACAAGACTTGCACGATTAATCCAAACGATTCGTATTCTCAGTTTTTACATTGCAAGGTGTTGATCTTTCAAACAATGCATATTTCTGAATTTCGATATGTTAGAAGTTTCATGAACTCATCAATGTATTTTTAAAATGCATTTTCTCCAATTCAAACTTCTCACATCCGGCTCATTTAAAGGAGTCTTTAGTGCGTTTGTCTCTCCATTGCAGAGGCATGCATGTGGTGTTGTTTGTAAATCTTTTATAATGTCACCCTTTTTGTTTAGCCTGTTCTCTGTTGCTCAAACCAAATGCAGAAGCCGACATAAAATATTCAGTATTTTGTTTTACCTCCCTTTGATCGACTTTGAGCAAGATAGATTTACTTGTTGTTCCCATATACAACGTTGTATCCAGATCGACCTATTAAATTTGACTGCCTTATGTTGCATAATTGTTGTAAATTCTCTCTGTCTTAAGACTAATTTTGTAGCCTTGAAAAACGAAACTGCTCAAGATATGACTCTTGACAAGTTAAATCTTTAGATCCACGAACAAAACAACACCTTTAAATTTGACAGTAAAGTTTCTTTTCCTTCAATAGTTTTTTGTGTGGACCAGATTTTGAAAGTATTTAAGAATTTTGACTCATCGTATCATGGTTTACAGCCTCGCAAAAAAAGACATTTACTTGTTGACAGCAAGAACCTTAATCCAAGCCAAAACAGAGAAGAACAAGAAAGCAATTGAACCCCAAGCATAATGCATTCGATTTAAGACACTTTAATGCTCCTGATAATAAAATGTGTCGCCAAAACGTCACCTGAGAACTGCTTTATTTACAGACGCAATGGTAGCTAAAAGCGTCATGTCAAAACAAACCATAGAATTATCCTCTCTCGGGAAGTTTGGTGACACCTAACTGCATAGAGGACGTATTGGTAGGATTCAATATCATCAATATCATTTGAGTATAGAGATTTCGTTATAAATTCATGCATAATACAACTATATTTTAAACAAAAAAAATAAATAATTATAAGGCTGTTAAGAAATTCGTTTATAATAGTTCCCCTTGGCCATTGGTGACTCTTTAGGCTTATACTCAGCACTAGAGTTTTTCTAATAAACTACCCACGCCCAGAGAAATACTAGCTGAGAAGTTCACCTTTTCAATTTTACACACAAGAGAGGTTCGCTATGAAACAGCCCTATATCATTCGTATAAATTCATATAGAAATTGTAAATAATCACACACAAAAAAAAACTCTTTTTGTAGGTGTTATTAAGTATTTTTATAAGTATCATTTGTCTATACAGCTTTCTATGTACAATACAGCTTTCTATATACAAAAGCTAAAAACTTTAATAAGTGAATTATTATTGACCCTGTATCATTAAAAAAAGAGATTTCTTTTATGAGTAAATACAGTATTCTTATACAATATTATTGACTCACAATTTTTTAAAAAAGGAACGAATTTATGATATAATGGATACACTTGAAATACAATAGGAAACACAGCTTTTAAACTCTTAAGTGATCGGCATTTGAACAAGAAATGGGTCTCATCTACACATTGCATCAAGCATCAGATGCATATTAGTTATTACTATTCACTACATTAATTTCTATTAAAACTTTGCAGTCTACCAATAACAAATAATCTCAAGCAGGACCACAAGACTCTTTGTGACGCTTCGGAATAAGAATATACATCACATTTTCTGCAGGCTTTAGTATCAAGGTTTAATTCAAATGATCTTCCTACCCCAAAATTGTTTTCTTATTGGCCTATGAAGATCTATCTTCATTTAAACTGTAAAATAAATGGCTTAGTGTTATCAGCTTGCTGCTAAAGCTAACTCCATGTAAAACCTGTACATAAAAGTATGTTTTTTTTTTTCTGGTGTTCAAATGTGATTTACCAGCTTCAGTGTGTTTATACTGCTGTAGGTAACATTGTTCAGGATTTCTCCCGAAAAGGGGGTGGGGGATGGAGATGAAGAATTAACTCATACCAAGAATAATTGTTTGCTCTAAATTTTGTGTCTGCAGATAATAGATATCGGCCGATTTCCATTTAGACAGAATAGTTTTCATTAACCTTACCAATAGATAGAAAGTATTTCAAGAACAATATTTTTTCCGTGCTCTACACAGTCGTAAATGCTGGTTCACCAAATCTCCTAATCATATGAGGGTAAAGATTTTATCTTGAAATCAAATCTTGGTAGACATTGAGGCTGTTCTTGATTTGTATTGAAAGGCATTATGGGCAAAAACTTTATTTCGTGCACAGCGTATTGCTTCATGTGCATAATTATCAGTGCATTTGAAACGACACAGTGTTAATGAAATGGTTTACGAGATAGTTTTGTGTTGGACATCTAATTTCATGTTCGAGATAAAAACATTTTTATAGTTTTTTGTAAGGTACGCTTCTAAATTCACAATAGGTTATTAATTCTTATTAAAAAGACTAATTTGTATATCCTAATTCAATAGTATTTTTTATACAATAGCTGTGATTGTATTGTATTTTACTCATATATTGAAAAAAAAAGATTTGAAGTTTTAAAGTTCAAATAGTTTCAGTATTCATCGCCCTCGCCTTCGGCATCATCGTCGTAAGAGTCAATACCGACCTCCTCATAGTCTTTCTCCAGGGCAGCCAAATCTTCCCGAGCCTCCGAGAACTCTCCTTCCTCCATACCCTCTCCCACATACCTGAGGAAAACAAGAGAAGGGGTGCGTGTAGGCATTAACAAATTCTAAATTGGTCGTTAATGATACCTGTCATTGCATTCGTTGTCATGAAAGCCGGTTGCCATATTCTAATTGAGCGTATTCACACCCAGATCACCTTTTGAATATCACGTAAAACGTCTGTGTCCTCCTGTGTTTTTATAGAAGGTGAGCGCCCAATAACAAACATTTGAAAATCGAAAATTTTGTTGACTGAGTGGAATATTTCCTCCTACCTTTGTTTGACTAATCTGACGTAACTCAGCCATGGCAAGTGGTCTCGCCCTGTATGCCTAAACTGCATCAACATATAGAACCTACAGCATGTGCTTTGTAATCTTTACCCCCTTTGCTCAAGGCAATAAAAGGTAAATTAGGAATATAAAAAGATAAGTGATTGCGTATATATATATAAACTAAAATATGCAGTGTTGAAGAACAATTATTGTGAGAGCTGCTAACGGTACTCTACAGTTTTACTGTTGGATGAAATTAAAAAATGTTTGAGCATTTAAAGGCCAATAAGCGCATAAATTATCGCTCCCTTTCATGAAGAGAAGTAACCGACGAGAAGGAAAAAAAACGTTTTCATAGTTATGGCAATGACTACCAGCCATATAGCTGAAGGCCAGTCTCTGATTTTAAAGCCAATTCTGCAGCCACAAGAGTATTTTATTTTAGCCACAAGTGTGTAGCATATGGTGTTCAAAGGCTAGTTGTATAGAATTTTAGAATTCTATGTGTTAGTATCCCCTGGGAATTTTGTTAAACTTGAAACTAACAGAAGGATATCTAGTTGCAGCTAAAGAGAATTCTCTAAACTCTATTTAAGAGAATACAAAATGGATAATTTTGACTGAATGATGTTTGATAGCAAATAAGAGAAACGAACCAACAAAGTTAACTCATTACACCACTCACCAATGGACAAAAGCCCTCTTGGCATACATCAGGTCAAACTTGTGATCCAGTCTGGCCCAGGCTTCAGCAATGGCCGTTGTGTTGCTTAACATGCAGACTGCACGCTGGACCTTGGCCAAGTCCCCACCAGGGACAGCTGTGGGAGGCTGGTAGTTGATACCGACCTGGACAAGGAAAACAATTAATTTAATTATTGCTGAATATAGAAGTTTTCATCTATAAAGGCAACAGAAATCACTTGTCTTAATTCCTTAAAATTAATATCAACAATTATATTATTACGACACATGAAATAAAAATTAAAGAACAAAGTCGTGTGTTATTCTCTTATATTCTCAAGGCTTGAAGGTTTTTTTGACTAACCTTGTATAAATGTTTTTTGTGAAACTGAAAGTAGCTATAAAGATCTCATCAGCAGGCCTGAACAGTTACTACATAGATGTGGTAGGTTTTCCGGAATAGGGTGGACGGAATGATGCTATAAGCAACAAATTTTCATCAATTGCTGACGTACTTTTCTTGAGCTTGTCTAAATATGATAATCTTTTAACACTTAGATTCAAAGAGGTTTTAGCATATTTATGATTTTGCGAAAGCCGAATCTTCAAATTCTTTCAGTAATTTCCTCAAGAGTATTAAATTTTATCCCTCAAAACTTTTCTACGACGTGAGCATAAAGACGTCCCAGGGTACCTGATTGGAAGAATGCAGGGCGGTGCTGAAATTTGAGCTTTTCTTACCCTATCACTGCACTGTTACAACAGTCATGTCAGCACTAGCATTGCCATGGTGCCTTATCAAGCCTCTTGTGTATGTTTTGGACGCCATTTTCTTCAACTCTCTTGTTGGTACGCAGTGGTTTACAGACCTTTGTGAGAGGTTCATGCGCCTGCCTTAGAATGGTACTGTGGCGATGAGGCATCTTGAAGTGAAAAACCACTGGTCACCTTTTGCTTTCCCGTGCACGATCGCTTGAACTTCAGTGGAAGACAGTTTTATCACACATAAATCTATCGTAAATTTCTAGCCATGCATTCCTCAAACCTTTGATGAATAGTACTGAAAATTTTAATTAAAATTTTTTTTGTTATTGTTGATTAGTAAGTTGACGAGACACCCACCGGGCTTAGAGTATGCAGGCCAGCCTGCATGTAGATTGTTCCAGACACTGATGGCGAAATACTAAATGGAGGCTCTATTTCATGTTGTTACGTGTGAATGCCGATCAAAGATCTTATGGCAACCATTGAACTTTTGGTAACAGAACCTATAGGTTCGCCGTCTTGGTAATCGTATTACACAGACTACTTAAGATGTGAAGGATCGGATGCTCCAAATAAATCATGTTTAATGAAAAACTGAAACGTTCGATCCTTTGAAAAAGTTTTAATAAATTGAATGTAGGAAACCTCGTATATCAAGATGCATTATTATTGTCTAATGGGACATTACTTCAAAAAATGTGTGTATTTTACGCACTAAAAATGTGTTGTATGAAATTGTAGATCAGCTGCAACCCTTTCACCCGATTGGGGAAAAAATGTCTTATGATCCTTGAACTATGTTCGAAACCCATGTGGTTAAAGATCGAGCTAGAAACCAAAAGAAACTCCGACACGTGTTAAAGTCCGTTAGAAGGAGCCTACCTTAAAACCAGTCGGACACCAGTCCACAAACTGAATGGTACGCTTCGTCTTGATGGTGGCAATAGCAACGTTGACATCTTTGGGCACCACATCTCCGCGGTACAGCATACAACAGGCCATGTACTTCCCATGTCGCGGATCACATTTGACCATCTGGTTGGCGGGCTCAAAGCAGGCATTGGTGATTTCTGACACCGTCAATTGCTCATGGTAGGCCTGCGAATAATAAAGAAAAATAAAAATTTCAACAAATTGAAGAAAGTTTTAAGAAGATACTCAATGTATCCATCTGTTTGGCGCAGCCCCTTATCAATATCATAATGTTAGTTGTAAGGGTGGAGCTATAAAGACTACAGGTTCAATCAGCATAACCTTTATGCTCAGAAAATCAAATTCTGCGCATTCGCTACGCTCCTTTCATCTGGTAGGATTTCTACCATAAGGCACAGGTAAAAACCAGCAACCATGACCGTTTCATGATTCGTCATAGGATAAGCTAGAGTCTCTTAGACCCACCTTTTCAGCTGAAATTACAGGTGAATACGTCGCCAGGGGAAAGTGGATTCTTGGGTAGGGCACTAAGTTCGTCTGAAACTCGGTAAGATCCACGTTCAGCGATCCATCAAACCTAATATTGGTAAAAAAAAATTCCAAACTAAGAGATACATGAAAAGTTAGACTGTGATACATTTAACTATATGAATGCTATTCAACGTACAAAGGAATTAATTATGTCGAATGCTTCTAATATGCAATGGCGCAATACAACCAAGCCCCACAAGCAACTCAATTCCACAATACTTAAAGCTAACAATGTTATAGAAAAAGAGATGAATGAGTTATTAATCGCGTTTACGTTTAAACGGAAACAATAAACTGCTTTTTATCTTACAGGCCGAAACCAAATTTCAAACAGAAAAAATACTTTGAGCCACCATTGTAAATCTTGTAAGACTACCTGAGCGAAGCCGTGATAGAGGACACAATTTGTCCAATCAGCCGGTTCAGGTTGGTGTATGTTGGCCTATCAATGTCCAGGTTCCTGCGACAAATGTCGTAAATTGCTTCATTGTCCACCATGAAGGCGCAGTCCGAGTGTTCCAGAGTGGTATGAGTGGTCAGGATAGAGTTGTAGGGCTCTACTACTGCAGTGGACACCTGGCAAACACAATTGTAACCAGTGGAGTCTATAATTACTTCAAATATATTTTTGCAGTACTACAATAGGTTCTTGTTTTACGATTGACTTCGAAGTTCAGCAACCACGGTTGTAAAAATGTATAAATAATAAACAATGGTTTGAAAATCAACACAACAAGTACAACGGGGTGATAAAAAAGGGTCAGAGGCGTTTAAACCGGCAAGATTAATGTGTTCTTAAAGCCGTTAAAACTTCTCTTCATGCCATAAATAAAAAAGACCACAATGTACCTGAGGAGCTGGATATATTGAGAACTCTAACTTGGACTTCTTGCCGTAGTCAACAGATAGGCGTTCCATCAGCAGCGACGTGAAGCCCGAGCCAGTTCCTCCACCAAAACTGGAACGTAATAAAGCAATTTAGCGATGTCAAACACACAAACTATATAAGAGGGTATGACGTAAATATAGCGATTTTCTAACAACAAATTTACTATGCAATTTCTTATTTTCTTAGAATGTTGTGCTCAAATTTCACTGAGCCTACAGGGTGACAACGATGATAACACAAAGTCCGCATTATGATTCACTTTTTACATCTTTGCCCGATATAGAATTTAAAAAAAAGACAATTTAAACTTTTAGCACGCAAACACAATCACAGTAATAATACATAACTGAATGAGGAGTAATAAACTAATTTCTCAGTTGCAAAAAAATATAAAAAATAGACCGCAATTTTGGGATTTGTCTTGTACGATCACGGATACAAAACGGTTAAAGTTAATGTTAATTTACTTATCACCATTTTGAGCACGTCTTAGCTTTCAATGAGAAAAAATTTTATCAAACAAACAAAAAAAAAAAAAACAAAACAGATCAATGTATAACATTGTATTATACCTGTGGAAAATTAGAAATCCCTGGAGTCCAGTGCATATTTCAGTAAGCCTTCTGATGCGATCTAGAACATTATCAATTTGCTCTTTGCCTACAGTGTAATGGCCACGAGCGTAGTTGTTGGCCGCGTCTTCTTTACCTGTGATCAGCTGCTCGGGGTGGAATAACGCCCTGTAGGTGCCGGTGCGTACCTCATCTAAATAGACAAACAAACCACTTGAAATTCAACAGCTGCCTTGGCAAATTAAACTTCAATTAAAAACATCAGGGCCATCCTTGAAATAATAAGAAATTACTGGTATTATTTTCTAAAACTAAATTCTGCTTAAAAATGAATTTCGTTGTTTGGGTTACTTCTCAGTGCAGTCACTATAAAGGTTTACGCACTTCTGCTAACTTGAGACCAGGGAATACGTTGGTAGCCTTCTTAAAAACTTTGCTCTAAGATTTAAAAGCAAAAAAAAAAAACAGATTTAAAAGCAATATGCGGATTTTTCACTGAGGTCTTCATCTCATTTAAACTTTTCTCCACAATGGCGCCATAGGAATTCAAACAGTTGATGATCAGATGGTGCCAAATAAGAAACTGTGGCCTGGATATGCTTTATTGCTGTTCATATCGACAAACCTAATCAATCGTCAACCTCGGCGTTTAAGGCCTTGAGCTGTCTTGTTGAAGAAAAGCTGTTGTTAAAGGTCTAGGTCTTTTTCAAAACAATGATTCTCCTGTTTGTAAAGCGTACCCCAATAGCCAGAACTATCAAGGCATCGTCTTTTTTGTAAGGATATTCAGAATTCAGTAGGCTTTAGTTCTTATGATGACTGCTGTACTGTGGACTTCTTGACTAATTATTTTCCGAACAGTCTTTCTTATTAAAACTTTTTTTTAAGTTATACTATTTATCTTTTACATAAACATAATAAACACTGTTTTTGTTTTGAGAGATGTTTCACTGGCAAAATCAAAACTAACTACTAAAATGGATAAATAGTTTATGAAAAGCAAACCAGATCATGCTCACCTACGACTGATGGCTCCAGGTCAACAAACACAGCTCTAGGGACGTGCTTGCCAGACCCAGTCTCACTGAAGAACGTGTTGAAGGAATCATCACCTTTCCCTAGTGTCGTGTCAGAAGGCATCTGGCCGTCAGGCTACAAGATCAGAAAAGGTAAACAAAATCATAAATTCAGCTTCTTAATAGAAAATGCCTGAAAGCATTAAAATATCGTCAAAAGGGGGGGGGGGGTCCCAAAATTTTTTTCACCATGTAGTTATAGATCTTAATTTACAGCAAACATTGAATGTTCTTAAGTTCTATAAAACACTTTCATGAAAAAAAAACAAAAAAGCAAAAAACTAGATGCTGCATTATTCTTACTCATTCAGAGACCACTAAAATAATAGGATAATAACTATAGCTCTCAAAATTTGAAAGCTTCTTAAGTTGTCTCGTGGAGCATGTATGAACGTTTCCTTCCTTTTAAGGGAAAAATATCAAAGCAGTTTTTTTTGTATTTTGATGATATGGCTAAAATACGTCTTCAAATGTTTTACAGCATATCAGGAGTCTATTAGTTAACTTATGAAACTTTTCTTTGACAAAGGTGAACTAAAAGAAGTCACAGGGTGCCAGGTCACTAGTTATGGAAGGTGACTAAAATTTGGACTTTGTTTTCATCAAAGGACTGCTCATTTCCCCTTGCCCCGTGAGCAGCAGCATTGTCATGATGTCATACAAGCCCTTTGTGCCTATCTTGGGACGCCGATTTCTCCAGTTCTCTAAAAGAAATGTTCAAGATAGAAAATTGAGGTTACAGTATGTCTGTCTTGAAGGAGAAAGGCTGCGATGAGGCCTTTTGAAAAATAAAAAAAAACAACTGGTCATCCTTTACTTCTTACACTGCGGGATTGCTTTAACTTTGATTCCGGAGTCTCAGCAGGAAGAGTCAACACTCTCTTCGAAGTTTTGTTTTCGGGTCATGTAGTTTTGTTTCCGGGTCATAGATATAAACCCATTGCCTTCCAATTGCTTTGAAAATATCACAAATTGTGAAAAGCCCCTAAATTTACATGAACATCTTCAAAATCCCTGAATTCATTGCCAAGTTATACACGAGTTCGGCCTCAAGGCCTCTGCATAGACTAATACTACCGGAAGTGGGTTAAAACCCTGATATTGACCTTTGAATTATGAAATCCAATCATTTGCCGAGCTAGACACGATTTCAGTTCTAGGAACCAGAATATGGAAAGGCACCGAGTGAAGAGTCGAAAGTTTGGGAATTTTGCGAAGCTACACATAAGTTCAGCCCTATGAACCTCACCTGGCCTCAATACCAAAAGAGGCACCTCAAAGGGTCGGAAAATATAACCTCCAAAATTACGGACTTATTTAGCTCCGATCAACCCAAACTGACAATAAAATCAAATGTGTCATCGAAATCGTGTGACATGACACGCCATACTACACTAAACTCCAAATCAGAAAATCAAAAAAAAAAAAAAAGGTGAGTGACTGCACTGAATCTTGGGCTCTCATTTCTATTCAAACAATAATTCATGATGGCGTTTTAAGTTAAGAAATAGATTGTAGATATTAAGCAATGCTGTAAAATTTAGTTTAGTTTTCACCTGGATACCATGTTCCAGGCAGTACAGCTCCCAGCAGGCATTGCCCATCTGGACACCAGCCTGGCCGACGTGGACAGAGATACATTCACGCTGTGGAGACAAAGATAAAGATACATTAACGTTGCAGAGATAAAGATAGTAGAGATATATTCACGCTGTGGATACAAGGGTCAAGGATACATTCACGCTGTGAAGACAAGGATCATAGATACATTCACGTTGTGGAGACAAGGATCAGAGATACATTCACGTTGTGGAGACAAGGATTAGATATACATTCACGCTGTGGATACAAGGGTCAGAGATACATTCACGCTGTGGATACAAGTATCATAGATACATTCACGTTGTAGAGACAAGGATTAGATATACATT